>JANIWN010000045.1:0-108234 GCA_030555635.1 Sugiyamaella neomexicana | reverse complement strand
TTATGATGCGTTCAGGGCCGAGCCAGACAGCTGTATTGAAGCAGTGGTGCCATGCATTTCAAACTTTGTGGTAAAATGTTGAGGGCCTCAGGAGCGGCCTTGGGTTGTGCTCGTGTGGGATCTTCTCGAGCGGGTGGTGGTAGGGCTATGTTGTTGCCACAATTGTCACAACGCTGTCAGGGAGTGTGGTCGTCGCGGTGGAGGTTGTCGCGAACGTACTCGACGACGGGTGGTGGTGGTGGAAAGCCAAAGCCTGTGGGCCCTCAGGCTCGTCAGGAGACTCCGAAATTGAGGTACTTTTTACTGATTGCGGTGCTGGGAACGGGCGCGTTCTTGTATGCTGTCAATCACACGGACAAGAAGAAGCCAAAGACTCATGTGACGAATGAGGAGTACGAGGCGGAAAAGGAGAGAAACAGACTAAAATATAAAAAGTCTGCGTTCTCATCGGACGAGGTGGCTGTGGTGTTTGTTCTAGGCGGACCAGGTGCTGGCAAGGGCACTCAGTGTTCTAATATTGTTCGGGATTATGGGTTTGCTCATCTATCAGCAGGAGATCTGTTACGAGCCGAGCAGGAACGTCCCGACTCTAAATACGGACAATTGATTGCTACTTATATTAAAGAAGGGCAGATTGTTCCTATGGAGATCACGATAGCTCTTCTTCAGCAGGCCATGAAGAAACGCATTGCTGAAGACGGTGTCAAGCGGTTTCTGATTGACGGGTTTCCTCGCAAAATGGACCAGGCCATTAAATTCGAAGAAGACGTGGCAGTGTCCAAGTTTGTGCTTTTCTTTGAATGTCCCGAAGAAGTCATGTTAAAGAGACTTCTCAAACGAGGAGAGAGTAGTGGCCGATCCGACGACAATATCGAGAGCATCAAAAAGCGATTCCGGACTTTTATTGATACAAGCATGCCGGTTGTCGATTATTTTGAAAAAGTCGGCAAAGTCGTCACTGTCCATTGTGATAACTCGCCCGCCAGTGTGTATGGCGAAGTTAAGGCGGCTTTAAAAGCTCGTGGCATTGATCCTACAAGTTCATAGTTGGTAGATATGTAGTAATAAATAAATGCCGTCTTCGTTTAATGATGATGGATGGAGATATTGGAGGATGTAAAGACGGAGGTGGTAGAGCTGCCGTTGGTATCAGAGAGATTTGCTAATGGGCATCTCTTATATGGGCCTCCTGGTACTGGTAAACGCTGTCTCGAGTTGCTGCTAATAGAACGCTACATTTATTCGTGTGATTGGTTCACAGCTGGTGAAGAGCTCCACTAAACCGCTGTCCTCAGCTGCTGCGCTGCTGCTAATAGAACCGCTCGCTACCTTTATTCGTGTGACTGGTTCACAGTTGGTGAAGAGTCCAGCTAAACGCTGTCCCGAGCTGCTACTAATAGCTGCGCTGCTGCACTGCTGCTAATAGAACGCTACATTTATTCGTGTGATTGGTTCACAGCTGGTGAAGAGCTCCACTCAAACGCTGTCCTCAGCTGCTGCGCTGCTGCTAATAGAACGCTACCTTTGTTGGTGTGATTGGTTCACAGAAGCTATCGTTTGGACGATGTGAACCCTGAGAACCCCATTTGTCCGAGCTGCTGCTAATAGAACGCTACCTTTATTCGTGTGATTGGTTTACAGGAGCTATCATAGCTCACAATCTGGACGATGTGAACTCTGAGAACCCCATTTGTCCGAGTTGCTGCTAATAGAACGCTACCTTTATTCGTGTGATTGGCTCACAGGAGCTATCGTTTGGACGATGTGAACCCTGAGAACTCCATTTGTCCGAGTTGCCGCTAATAGAACCGCCACCTTTATTCGTGTGATTGGTTCACAGCTGGTGAAGAGCTCCACTAAAACGCTGTCCCCAGCTGCTGCGCTGCTGCTAATAGAACCGCTACCTTTGTTGGTGTGATTGGTCACAGAAGCTATCGTTTGGACGATGTGAACCCTGAGAACCCCATTAAAGCAGACATGTCAGATATAGGCGTCGAGGTAGAAGTAGAAGCAGATGCTTTCTGTTCCGCTTTGGCTCGTCGCTGGGCCCGCTTGCGCTTCTTCTGTTCCAGTTCATCGTGCTCCATCTGCTTACGTAGAGCAATGCGTTTGTTGATATCATATTCGAGAGGTTGTTCTTTTTGTTTCTGTACTGATCGTAGATACGCCAGACGATTGCGGACGTCTTCAACAGTGGCTCGTTTGGTGGACTCGGTCTGGCCCGATGCATACAGATGCTGTTTGGAGTTGATATGATCGAGGTATTGAATGGAATCCTTAAACGTCAAGTCACATACTTGGCAGTAGAAACCTGCTCCTTTGCCTCGTTTGCCTGTAGCAGCTCCAGCAGGAACCAGAGTGACTTGATTGAGTCCTTCATAAATATCTACTCGATCTGTTCGATGTGACGCAACAGAGGCATTCTCGGGAGTGGGTTCTCTTCCTCGGCGTTGTCGCTTCTCGTATTCGGCCTGCTCCCGTTCTCGTCCTCTCCTAGCATATTCTTCAAGATCCCATTTGCCTTTTGGAACCTCTTTTGCGCCATAGTAAGACATAATAAGGGATATAATGATTATGAATTAAGTTCATCAGTATAATATGGAAGATAATCGTGGTGATCAAAGGGTCTGCGGCGTGTGCGGCATGCCGACCATTTTACCAAAACTATAGGCCATTGCCCATATATAAAATATAACGAGTATCCAACGTTTAAAAACAGGTGAATTGTACTGGAATACCAGACAGTCACTACCAAGACTTGAGCTGAATAGCTTGAATAGCCACTACGTATAAGGGTCGAATGCGGTTCCTGTGCGGCGCTCCAATATGTCATAGATCATGGTTATTTCATGTCATGTCCTTCAACCAACTCATGTCAGTTATCTCAATCAGCACAATGTCGGAAAAGGATACGAGAGATTACCGAGGAGTAAGTAGATAATCAGATAATTCAGTGGTCAATAATAGGTTCTAATTCTAGGTTCTAGTTCTAGTTCTAGTTCTGGTTTCTAACAACTTGTAGGCCACAGTAGAGGACCTAGATCGACCTCCAGCATTGACAATTGATCCTAATATGCTGTTAGGTGAGGCGTTAGATCTGTCATATGAACGATCGTACTCGTACCTGCCGGTGGTTTCGCCCAAAACCAAGAGGCTTTTGGGGTACTTGACTGCCGAGCAGCTCGAGAAGGAGGCGAGTTCTGCTGGAAATCATAAAGTAGCAGACCATTATGTCCGGTTTCACAAGTCTAAATCCAGTGCTCGCAGTTTTGAAAAGATCACTCCCGACACTCCACTAGAAGAGCTAGAGAGGTTTTTCGGGCGTGGTGAGGAGTTTGCGGTGATTACCGACGATACACGCAAGTTTGTACTTGGAGTAGCTACCAAAGATGATCTCGAGACCTTTGTCAAGCATCGACCAGCATTAAACTAAAATGTAACCATTCATGTATTACGCCAAAATATAATTCACAACTCCACAAACTCCACGAAGTGGAGCCACGGGTCTGGGCAGCGCCCAGCCGCCGGAGGCATAACCCCCCCTTTACTGAGGCGGAGTGCTGTTTTCTTTGCTCACTCCACAGTCGCGCTCAATCTCCTTTGCACGCTGAGCAGCCAGTACGATTTCCTGGAGTCGCGCTCCGGGAGATTGTGAGGTGGGAACAGCCGACGGGGACGATGATGGGGCGGCGGCGGATGTAGATGAGGCAGTCGAACTGGGATGGAAATATTTTAGGAGACCCTCGCGCTGGTCGGGAACCGCTTCTTCTTCCTGTTTGCCCTCGTCGCGCATTTCTAAAGCCTTGATACGATTTGCCAGTTTGACAGCCTCGATAGCGAGTCTGAATTTGGCCCGAGCGTTGAAACCGGACCGGATGTTGGGCAACAGATCGGTAGTCTCCAGTTTGGCTTCTCCAGATAGGAAAGGATCTTTTAACAGTTGTTGTGCAGTGGGTCTGTTGTCAGGGTCGACTTGTAACATGCTTGAAATGAAGCTCTTGGCGGCGGGTGAAACGTCTTTCCAATACCTTTTATGGAACACAACTTCGAAGTTATGATTGACTTCATGAAGGAAATCCTCGACGTTTTCAGACCTAAAAGGAGAGTAGCCTGATAATACAGTATATGAAATGACCCCTAAAGACCATATATCACAAGGCTTGCCATGACCGGTGCCTAAGAGCACTTCTGGGGCGGCATAGCCAAACGAGCCAGCCATTGATGTAAGTTTTTCTTCTGGTGATGTCAAGGATTTAGCAATGCCGAAATCAGCAAGAACAATATCACTGTCAGGCTCCTTGGTCACATACAAAAGATTCTCTGGTTTAAGATCTCGATGCACAATGTCTTTACCATGAATATATGCCACGGCATCTACAATATCGCCAATACATTTAGAGGCGTCTTTTTCAGTGAATCTTCCCTGATCAATGATACGGTCAAATAGTTCGCCGCCCGTGGCCAATTGAGTAACAATATAAAACTTGTCCCTACTTTCAAACCAGTCTTTGAATTCCACTATATGAACATGATGTAGTTTCTGGAGCATCTGGATCTCTTCCAACACCATCTGTTCGTTTCCTTTTAGAGTTTTTTTAAGAATGATTTTGACTGCCACGGGTTCTTGAGACGACTCGACCTTGGCCATTCTCACCACTCCAAACGTGCCAGCACCAAGCACTCTTCCGAACGAGTAAGCGTGTTTCTTGGAGTACGAGGCCGGTTGGCCTGTGACTTTGCCAAGAAAGTTTTGAATGGAGCTCATGAAACTGCTGTGTGCTATGACTTTGACAGAATATGATAATCCTTTAGGTATTACAGGTAATACTTGACTTTAGCTGTGACTATGACTTTGACAGAATAGGACTACTTGACTTTAGCTGTGCGACTATGACCTTTGAAGAATATGACTACTAAACTTCAGCTGTGAGTATGACCTTTGAAGAATATGACTACTAAGCTTCAGCTGTGTGACTATGACCTTTGACAGAATATGACTACTTGACTTTAGCTGTGTGACAATGACCTTTGACAGAATAGGACTACTTGACTTTAGCTGTGTGGCAATCACCTTTGACAGAATATGACTACTAAACTTCAGCTGTGTGACTATGGTCTTTGACAGAATTTGACTACCAAACTTCAATTGCCAATGCCAGAGAATATCGTTAACGAGAGGGGCTCATCCAAGGCAGTCAGGCTGCGGTCGGCCCTGACGTCAACCTGGAGGCGTGAGATGCTGCTAGCCGTGCGTGCGGACCCAGAGCTCGTCCAGAGCCTGTCATCTATGATTCTCTATCCTCATCGTGTCTCGCTGTCAAAGTGATTTACTATAACTGTTCATCTCGAGCTCATCAGCCTCAACCTTTTCATAACGTTAACGTTTACAATTGATCAATTGGCCTTTTATCGTTCCCGTTGGCCTAATCGGCTTAACCAGCTCCTAGACTCAATCTACCATTGACTCAATAGCCACACCCAGCTAACCCACTGGTGGATCTCGATCTTGCCTGTCAAAGCTTATTATAACATAACTCAACACAAGATAACCTTCCTATGTGCACCGCTATCGGAGACCGCCCCAGCTGACTGCAGCTCTGCTGCCACGATCTGCTGCCCCTGCGTCGATGACAGCTGCAGCTGTACCTGCGTGCAGGGACCCTGCCTCCGGCGGCCGGGCGCTGCCCGGACCCGTTGCTCGAGCTGCGCTCGAGGGGCTGGGTTCGTTGGGGCGGTTGCGGTCGTGGGCGAGCGCAGCGAGCACAACGGGTCCGGGCAGCGCCCGGCCGCCGGAGGCGAGACCACCCGCACTGATAGATAAGTCAGACAGGCTCGAGGAGCCGGGTGGTCGTAGTCGTCCGCGAGCGCAGCGAGCACAACGGGTAGCGCCCGGCCGCCGGAGGCGAAACCACTCGCACAGATTAAGTCAAACATGTATTAGTGGGAAGCCAGGGACTCGAGACGGACCTTGACGGCGTTGCGGTGGCCGTCGAGGCCTTCAATGGCCGCGAGCGCCATGACGGCGGGCCCGATGTTTTTGAGACCCTGCTCGGTGAGTTCTTGAGAAGTGATGTGCTTCATGAAGGTGTCGGTGTTGACGCCAGAGTACATCTTAGCATAGCCGTAGGTGGGCAGGGTGTGGTTGGTGCCACTGGAGTAGTCGCCACAGGACTCAGGACTCCAAGCACCGATGAACACACTGCCAGCGTGCTCGACAAGTGGCAACAGGGTGTGGGCGTCCTTTACTTGCAGAATCAAGTGCTCGGGCCCATATTGGTTGCTTAGTTGCATTGCTCGCTGTATGGAATCGACTCTTAGAGTGGTGGAGTGAGCAATTGAACCTCGTACAATATCCACACGTGGCAGTCTCATGGCCTGCTCGTGGATTTCGTTATCAACAGCAGCCACCTCTTCATCAGTCATATTGACGGCAATCAGAATGACCTGGGAATCCACTCCATGTTCAGCCTGAGAAAGCAGATCCGACGCCACAAACGACGCGTTACTAGTACTGTCAGCGATAACAAGCACTTCAGATGGTCCTGCAGGCATATCTATACTGACTTGAGCCCTGGTGTCATTCTGGACAAACATTTTCGCGGCAGTGACAAACTGGTTACCAGGACCCATAATTTTATCCACCTTGGGAACCGATTCCGTACCATAGGCCAGAGCCGCCACAGCCTGAGCACCACCGGCCAACAGAATTGCCTTGGCACCAATCTTGTCTGCCACATAAACAACTTCAGGAGTCAGAGTCCCGTCTGAGCGAGGAGGAGACGCGAGAATGATATTTTTACAGCCAGCCACTTTAGCAGGAACACCCAGCATCATTGCAGTTGACGGCAGCACGGCGGTTCCTCCAGGCACATACAAACCAACCGATTCAATGGCTCTGGAGAATCTTGAACAAACAACACCCGGAGCCGTTTCAACGTGAAGAACATGGTCCTTATCTATTTGAGCAGCATGGAACTTTTCGATATTGGAGATGGACAAGTCAATTGCATCCTTTACTTGTTGAGAAATTTGCATGAGCTCTTTAGGGAATGGAGCTCGTAAAACAGGAGATGCAAGTTTGACGCGATCAAACTTCTCAGTGAGTTCAAGAAGGCCCTTATCGCCATTGTCACGGATATTACTAATAATAGGAGTCACCAGTTTCATGATATCAGCTGATTTTTGAAGGGGACGAGTAAGCACTTTTGCAAGTTCTTGTTGATCAGTGTTGTCATCAACAGTAAAGATATTCATTTTTATGCGGTCGTCGTTTGACGGGTCACCACCAGCACCGTTGGTCTTGACTTTTTTATCCTCTGGCAACTCATCATCAGCCTTTTGCCATTTACGCTTGGCATCACCTTTTCTTCTCGAGATTTTCCTTGATTTCAAGTCCAGGTTACGTTGCACTGAAGACCACGAAACTCCTTCTTGAACCAACTTGGTCATTGCAAAGTAGATTAGGTCGGCAGCTTCCCATGCGACATCTCCCGAAGTCTTGGCTTCACATAGTTCTTCGGCCTCCTCCATGATTTTAGCCGACAATAATTTGGAGTCATTGAAAAGTCTAGCGGTATATGAACCTTTGGGAGCGTTTTGTTTACGAGAGATAAGAGTTTGTTCCAAAGCGCTGACTCCAGAATACTGACCAAAGCATGTAGAGGTGTTATTATGACAGAATCCCGGAGCGGTCTGATCAACAACAAACTTGATACAATCGTCATCACAATCAACATCGATTCTTAACAACTTTTGTTCAGCACCCGATGTCTGTCCTTTATACCATAAACCACGCTTGCGAGATTGATACACGCCTTTACCAGTTCTAATGGCTTCGGAAATGCTTTCCTTGGATGAATAAACAAGACCTAGCGAGTTATCATAGGTATCTACAACCAGTGTGGTGAACAGACCATCAGTTCTATCACTAACAAGGCGATCGGTGATAAAACTTGCTAGTGATAGTTTGCCAGATCCAGACTTATTTTCAGTGGACAAGTGATATGAGTGGATTACAGGGATGGCAGGGGATATATCAGTTGATGACGATACAAACCCAGCATCTAGCACAAGTAGGAATTTGGCACCACCAGTTGTAGATAAAACAGTGGATGAAATGTTGTCGGCGGCTTTCTTAAGAGACTTGCTTTTTGAAACACCCGCACTGCTAACCAAAAATCCGATATTCGAGTCCGAAATTAGTACTTTTTGTGAGTCACCAGCTTCAATTGAACTTAGAAACTCTTCAGATTGGTCCCCGACGTTGATGACGATTCTTGAGCCAGGCACCCCGGATTCAACCAAATCTTGGGCAATTGGTTCAGAAACAATCAAATATTCGACTCCAGCATCCAACAAACTAATGAGTTCTGTCACATCTGTTTGACCATTTATCAAAACAGAAATATCAACAAACTTCTCAGATGTCGACTTTATACTAGGAATAGCCAGTTGGATCTGATCTGCTGATAGAGTTATAATCAATCTGCCAACTGATCCGGAAACCAATCCAGCGGTTTCCGAAAGGTCAGCCAATGAGCTCAAAGGTAATACTGGAAACATCCTTTTGATTAGATTTGTCTAAACAAATAGTTTGCAAAATAGTTTGCCAAAATAGTTACCGCCAGAGCTTATCAGGATGACTGAATTTCAGACATTTTTCAGACTCGACCGGGTAATTTAGATACAAAGGGTGATAGATAGGGGTAAGGGTCCGGTCAACATTCAGGGTCCAGTGATTCAGGGTCCAACAATCAGGTTTCAGCGATTCAGGGTCCTGCGATTTCTTGTATTTTATCACCTTACCATATCTGCACTCCTTACTGAGTGACTAGAGCCAGGGAAGAGGGGAGGGAGGACACGCCTCCGGCGGCTGGGCGCTGCCCAGACCCGTGGCTCCGCTTCGCGGAGCTGCAACGGACGTCCCTACGGTAGGTATAGAACGAACTCACTAGCACTGACATTTGATTGTTGGTAGTCGCTAATTTCTAGGTAATTGAAACATTATCAAAAACCTTTTTCAGCTGGTCCTCAACCGATTCAGATTCTTCTTCATGATCGTGTTGTTTGTCATGTTGTCTGTCTGGTGAATCATGTGTCGAGTCACTTGATGAGCTCTTGACATGCCTTACTGGTTCTAAAATTCTGTTTGAAGTATCAAGATAGCCAGGTGCAATTCTCCTTTTCTCTTGAATCTCTTGTTGGGCAGTATCAGCCTTCCACTTTTCATACGCCTCGACGCGCTCGCTGTGTTTTGTATCAAGAGCATCCAGAAAACCACTCGTATCGGTAATGACCTTTTCCAACGTCTCTATAGATCCAGTTTCTATTGGTAAAGTTTTTGGTAGTCTGTGGAAGTTGTAAGGTAGAGTTACTGCCTGAGGAGCTCTGAGAGAAGGAGACACTATCAATGGTACTTGAGATAAAAGCGGATGGACTGTAAGTTAGATATCTCTAATAAACTGTTGTACTGTTCTTATTGCTTACCTCTATTAGTATCCATTATGAATGAAGTTGTAGGTTATAAGTGATGAACAGAAGCTCACGAACTTATAATTAACGCCTTGATGGATACAAGCATATGATAAGCATATTCAACAGCCTCTTAAGGGTCCACTTACTACTAATTAACGTCTCTTTAATCTCATAATAAATATACATAAAGTCTTATCGTCGGGGAACTCTAATCTTGCCAATTAATGGCTCCAATGCTTTCGGCAGCCATTCTGTAGCATCTCCTGTAAAGATCCAACCATCAAACCCCTTGTCTATGATATCTGGTGGATCAATATTAAACACTGCTACTTTTCCACCATTCATAACCACTTGTTCAATATAGCCAGCAGCAGGCCATACAGTACCCGATGTACCTACCACAAGGATCAAATCGACTTCGTTGCTTGTGATAAAGGTATCTGCAGTAGTCATCACTTTAAGAGGTAATGGTTCACCAAACCAAACCACTCCTGGTCGTAATAGTCCTGTCCTACATAATGGACATAGTGGTAATTGTGATAAAGGAATGGGCTTGATTTCTTCGTTATTATTGTCGAATTTACTCGGTTGACCAAGAGCCGGTGTTAAAGGATCAGTAAAGTTGTTCTCTTCCTTATAAGTACATGTGAATGAAGTACATTGTAATGTGAATAAATCACCATGCAAATGTAATAACCCATCTAAAGGGTGGTTGGCTCGTACACTGAGTCCATCGACATTTTGTGTTAGAGTCAAGAATTTATTAGATCCCACTCGTTTGGCCAGTTCGGCTAATGCGTAATGTCCAGCATTTGGTTTGGCTGCTAGCGCTGCTCTCCTTCTATAGCTATAAAACTGCCAAACTAAAGATGGATCCACTTGAAATGCTTCAGGTGTAGCTAGTTCGGTAGCATCATAGCCTTTCCAAAGACCTCCAGTGCCTCGAAATGTTGGTAATCCCGAGCTTGCTGATAATCCTGCCCCAACTGTGACTAGTTAGTTATATTTGAATTGACCAAACATGAACACTCCTCCTCACTTACCTAATGCTAGAATCCTCCTAGACGAGCAAAGATGCTGTTGAAATGATGCCAAATCTGTAGACATTATTAAATAGGGGGTTGGTTGATTAACATTTTGCAGCTGGTGAAGCAGAAAACTTAACCACCAGCCGCATGAATGGTGAATTGCTGGGGTCTCTGGTCTCTGGTCTCTGATCTCTGATCTCTGGTCTCTGGTCTCTGGTCTCTGGTCTCTGGTGGCTCTGATGGCTCTGATGATATCGTTGATCTTTACCATGAGTCGCATGTCACTTGAGCGTTTGGCAGTTCCTGGACCCTGCGTTTGGTGCTGGACCCTGCGTCACAGATGCCATCATCTGCAGGTCTCGTATTGTAAACATTCATTAGGAGCCAAGAGCTCCACGAGGTTTTTATGTAGGAGCGAAGATACAAAAAATCATTATCACATTAAAATATACATGAAAAATACTAAATGCTCTCTCCTTTTCAACTTTCATTATCACATTAAAAACTATATACATGAAAAATACTAAATGCTATCTCCTTTTCAAGTTTCATCATCACATTAAAATATACATGAAAAATACTAAAAATGCTCTCTCTCCTTTTCAACATTCTGAATAGCATGCACTCCCCATTCTCCAACAACTCCTACTACTGATACTCTCCAGCCACGGAACAAAGAGTCAAAACGATCCTTGCCTATAATTATATCCCACAACGAACCTACAACACCCCCATATGGCTTGGGACGAACAATAAGTTCTTTAGATTTGAGATTGAGAGATTCCACATGAGACCGTCTTGTCAAGGTCTCCAGAGGCAAACGTACTGATAACTCCATTAATGATGATACTAGAGACATGGCACTATACAGCGATGGAGAACTGAACATATCAACTCCGAATCTCGTATACAACACATATGGAGTTGACAAGTGAATAAGTGATGTTAATCCCGATTGTAAAATGGTAGGAATCAGTACTAGCCATGGACCCGTATATGACTTTAACCTCATTACCGACTGTCGGAACGAACGGGGACCAGTAGAAAATGTAGTGACTGCAAACCTCGTACGGATCGTGTCGATTGGAGATAGAAATACCGCTGTCATAACAGCTGCTGTGACAGCAGTTCCAAGTGATAAAAGAGGATTAGGCGAGTGAAGAACCTCAACAAATTGTGGGTCGGGAATACCAGAAATGGACGAGAAAAACCCCGATAGCCACGCTTCGACCATGGAAGTTAAAGCGTCGAAAATAAACGTCGTATGTAATCCTCTCCATAATCCTCTGATTCCATCTTTTTCATTAAGGGCCGTCATAATATCAAAGATCCGAATCGAAGCGGGATTTATGACCTCGGAGTATGACTTTTTAGATGAAGAACGTGAAGCTGATGATGACGGCGATGAAGACAGCGTGCGTTGCTCATTTCGCTGTTCTTCTCTAATTTTCTTGCGCATTTCCTGTAATCGATAATCACCAGCCACTGCCGTGAAGTAGTTTATCTCGTCATCCTCATCCTCATCCTCATCAGAGCTATTACTAGAGTTTTTCTCTTGTATTTTTGAGCTAGTCTTTTTAACTTTCTCGTCTACGCCATCACCATTTGCGTCTGTTTCCAACTCTGACCAGTCGCTAACCTGTAATAATAATCTACTGACTTCAAAAGGCTGAGATACCAGGGTTTTGGCATATAATCTCGTCAAAGACATGGCAATAGCGTTTAAATTGTCACTGGCATCAAGGTATACAAATGCACCACTACTATTAGATGAGTTATTGACATTACTTGTAGTGGCGGCACCAGCAACTGCACTGACCGGCTGATTGGATATAGAATTTCGCACTGTTGTCCCATGGACTATGGTCAACCCAGTAGGGCCCTTAACAGGTGACCTAAACGATTCTGGGTCGTAATAAGGACGCAGATTGATTGATTCATTCGACATTTCTTGGAAAATCAACTATGGTTGAGAGAGGTTTTCTTGCGCATCATTGTTTTTATAGGAACGTGGTCACGTGAGGGTGTCAATCTACCCCTGAAGGTTCACGATACAAACACACCACGACTTACTAACTTGATAGATTTCGTATTACCGTTGTTATCCGAGTGGTAACCCTAATGTAGTGCTAATATGTATATAAAATATAATAAATAACTAATGGTCAACAAAAAGACTAACACTACGCCCTTTTATAAAAGGACTATCACCACGTTTGGCAATATTCAATTGGTAGTCGTTTTCCTTGCCAAGTGGAGGCGAAGCACCGGCATCTCTTTCTGGGTCGTTTTCACTATCAGGCACAAGAGATAAGTTCCTCTTACTTGTGGAACTTTTCAAAGAATTAGAGGTGGAATTACGGTTCAGAATTGCTAGGGTCGTGGAACCAAGAATAGCTTTGGATCTTTCAAGGATAGTATTGTTGAGCCGTTGCTCAAACTGCTGCACTCGATCTTCGAGCTGGGAGAAATGGGCAAACTTCATTTCCGTTTCCACTTTTAGTCTTTCAATTTGTTTGGCGAGGTGTTCCTTCTGACTGCGTAAATCATCTGTTTCTTGTTGGAGCTTCTGCTTAAAAGATTCCTGTTCGCTAATGTCTTTATCATAATGCTTAAAAATAGTAAACTGCGCTTTCAGGTTGGAAATTTCCGATTCCGCCAGTTGTAGTTTAGTTCGATATTCTTCTACTTGTTGTTGCTGGCTTTGAACCAAAAGAGAAACATTATCACCAATTTTCGAAATGTCTCCATATTGGAAATCAACCAGTGACTGAACATCAGCTCCAATTCTGCCGATTTTACTGGTCAGCTCCTGTGCATTTGCTTGAGACACTGACTGGATTTCGGTGCTAGCTTGGCCAATTTGTTTCGTTAATTCATTTGTCACCTCATTTCGAGAATCGACTTCTGAACAGAGGATTCTATTCACTGCCTTTTCAACAACACCACCAATGTCGTTTGAAAGTAGTAATAACTTTAGCTGTTCATGATGCTTTTCAGATAGGTCTTTGATATTAACGAGCGACTGGGATAGAATCTGCTGAGTAGCCGAAAAGGAATCTAGCTTTTCTCCTATGTTGGCATGAATAGAAGTCTTACCACGCTGTTCTTTCAGCTCGGTAAACAGTTGGTTCAAGGTTTGCTCAATATGATTAGTAGACTGTTTGTTTTCCCTGGTTGTATGTTGGTTAACCGAGCTTGTTAAAGTCTCGAGTTGCTGCGACAGGGTCTTGTCATTGTCGCCAAGTTTGGCCAAAACCAACTTCTGATCTGAACTGATTAATTCATGGTTTTTGTTCAATTGTTGCGTAACAAATGATTTTTGATTTTCGTTTATTTGAGCTAGCATCTCAATCACAGGTTCACGGCTCGGCACACGGCTCGATTCGGTACTTTTCATGTCTTTAATCAGTTTATGGCTCTCTGTTATCTTTTTATCCAGTGCTTCGTATCCACTATTCAACTTGACTAGTACCTGATTCTGAGACTGCTGGAAATTACCCAGGATAGACTCATGCTTGACTAGTAGGTCTGTGGTTGCCTTTGAAAGCGATTTCAGACTATTCTCTCCAACCTCCCTACTAAGCTTGTTCTGTTCATCAAGTTTGGAATCTATTTTTTGTACCAAATATGTATGGTCAGTGTGAGTTTCAGTCTGCTTCAGCAGTTTGTTGACTTTTTCAATCAAATCACTGTAGTAACTTTTCACTGTGGTTTCAACATTGTTTTCAGCATTACCAATCAATTCTGGCAAGGAGATATTCAATTTCTGTACATCCTTTTCAACGCCTTTGAGAGCTGTTCTGATGTCGATGCTTTGTTGTTGATGTTCTTTGGCAGTGTTTTGTTGAAGATTGTGAACCAGTCTTGTCAGTTGCTCATGTTGACCAGATAAGGAGGCACTACTGGGAGATGATAGCTCCTTTAAACGAGTCTCGTTTCTTTGTAAAATGTTAATAACATCTCGAGACGACTCTAATAGTGAATCTGCAATGAGTGATAGGGCTCTTTGACTTTCCTGCTGACTCTCCATTGATGACGTTAGTTTAAACATTCCATCCTCCAGAGTTGCCTTGACAGTTGAAGACGACTCTTCAGATCTTTTTGCTTGGTCTTGTAATTGAGCAAGAGCAGACCCATTATCTCTTGACCTATAGGCCAGACTGCCAAATTCAATCAAGGCCTCATGAACCGAATCCTTGACTCCGCTATTCTCCTTGCGAATCTGTTTGGTAAGATCCAGTAATTCATTCAATTTCTCGTCATTCTGGCCAGCATATCTAGAACCAAATGGCTGCTGCCTGATTGGACTGCTACCAAACGCATTCACAGCCAAAGCTACTTTACTTGGACTTCCATTCGGAGTGTGGTGGAGGTTCGGCGAGTCAGGACAGGGTGGCATTGGTGGAGGGTTTCGGGATGGGTCAGAAGAATCCCAGAATGGAAGCTTTCTGTCCTGAAGATTCAAAGACGACTCTGTATGTCTTAGGCTCATACCAAGCTGATAACGACTGTTTAGACCCAATCCTATTTTGCCAGTGCCAGAAGCTCTCGAGGTTGAAACAGGAGACAAGTAAGAAAGAAGAGACAACGTGATGTGAATAGCTTAGTAAGGGTAATAGTAATAGGGTAATAGTAAGTATACTTGACTGATTGCAAATGTTTCTTTAAACAATGTACAGAAAAATGTGGATTATCTGTTTTAAGTACAGGTAGAGATCGCTATCAAGATCAACATCCACCGTCCTATTTAGGCTATCAATAAACATATGCATAAACAAACAAATATGCTCCTCGATATGCTGTTAACCGCTATGGAGAGCTACTGACGAGACTGTTAACCCCGATGGAGAGCTTCTGACGAGACTGACGGACTGACGAGACTGATCTGAGGTTCTGGTCATACAATTAATGGTATTCGCTTCCTCTATTTCAATTAGCCTTTATTCACACAAGAAACCTGGAGTCTATTGATGCTGCCTTGCATCGACCCTTGACTATCTTATCTTATCTCGGCACCCTTTGCTTGACCATTACTACTGTATTCCAGTTATTACAACAACCTGTAACTCATATAATAGACTCATGAAATCGTATAATACTCATGAACGATACTTTACTCAATTCTCATACTCCTCAGTCAGTCTGAATCACAGTCGTATCTTCACATAACTTGTAATTATTGACGAAATTTC
Organism: Sugiyamaella neomexicana; assembly: GCA_030555635.1. Classification (NCBI taxonomy): domain Eukaryota; kingdom Fungi; phylum Ascomycota; class Dipodascomycetes; order Dipodascales; family Trichomonascaceae; genus Sugiyamaella; species Sugiyamaella neomexicana. Next base: position 92,537 of record JANIWN010000045.1, on the reverse strand, counting down.
ACCACCAGTCAAATACCAGATCTATCTACAAACTGTTCATCCTTCAGACTTAAAATGAGTACGACCAATCCGCCAACCTCGTCGTCGTTACCATTCTCACTAGATGTGATGGCATCTTTCCGGCCTTCCAAAACTCTGAGATATCATAAAGAGGCCGAGATCACTTCGGTGGATTTCGATGACTCGGGTCTATACTGTATTACAACTGCAAATGAAAGTCATGATGAGTCTATCCAGCTATACGACTGTAAAACTGGTAAACACAGTAAAACCGTATATAGTAAAAAATATGGAGCCAATCTGGCTCGATTTACTCACAGCTCCATGAACTGTGTATACGCATCAACCAAAGAAGACGACACTATTCGTTATCTGTCATTACACGACAATCACTATATTCGATACTTTAAAGGCCACAAAGATAGAGTCACCTCTTTAGAAGTTTCACCTGTGTCTGATACGTTTATATCTGCCAGTTTGGATCACTCGGTTCGATTATGGGATCTGAGATCCCCATCCTGTCAAAGCTTATTAAACGTTCCTGCTCCAATGCTCGTGGCTTTTGATGCCACTGGCGCTGTATTCATTGTCGCTTGCCAAGAACTCAACACCGTCGCGCTATATGACGTAAAGAACCAGGAAAGACCGTTTATGTCGTTCGAGCCCGACACACTTCCTAAAGGTATTCATTGGTGCAAGGTCGAATTCTCCAATAATGGAGACTACATCCTTCTTGTGACCGATGCTAATAGCTATGTCTACGATGCATATCAGGGGGCTCCATTGGGCACTTTAGTAGGCCAGATCCCACTGAAACAAAGAACTTCCTCATTGTCATCCCATTGTACTTTTTCCATCAATGGAAAGTATATAGTGGGTGGCTCGAATGACCAAAAGATTCATATATGGGATACCGCCCAATTATCTGACAAGCTGGTTCCTTCTCTCCAGCCTGTGGCCTCTTTAGATGGCTCTGGCCAAGGGTTGGCGGCCATAATTGCTTTCAGTCCAAAAACAATGCTCCTGGCAACCGCTGATACTGGTCTTACCTTCTGGCTACCTGATAGAGAACTCATTAATGGCACCTCGTCGTCATCATGAGCCTGTGGGGGTGCTGCCTCCGGCGGCCGGGCGCTTGTAGTGACCACTACAACTACTTCCTCACAGTAGCCCCATATACTGCGGCTCCTCTATATCTTATATCCTACTCTTCCGTACTCTGGTATTCAGACTACTATAGAACTCTAATAAACATATCTTATAGTATCTACTATTCGTGGTACCATTGAGCACCCATATCCTTTGAGGTTCTAAACACCGTATCATTGAGCAGAGAACCCTTGGGAGGCTTCTCAGTGCACAACAGCTCTGCCCAGACCCGTTGCTCGCTTCGCTCGGGTATGCTACTAGGGTGAGTAAAGTGCTTGGGCCACTCACTGGAGCGATCATGCTCGATAGCTGGCTGTGGCCAAGCTGTTTGCTGCAGATATTGTGGGTCCATGCGAACTGATCGTCTGCTTATCTCCGGCCTGATAAGCATGACAGGGGACGGTGGTAGGTGGGCAAAGCTCGTGCTCGCAGTGTCTGGCTGATACCAAACGGCGCCACTTGTCGTTTATGAGTTGCCCTCCTTGATCAGCACTCGACTCAAGTGGTTATTGTTACTGTTTGCTATTGCGTTGAAACCGTCATGTAAGGAGTCATGCTCATAAATAGGATAAGCAGGAGAAGGAGGAGGAGTTGGGAGAAGAGACATCCTTATATCACTAGTAAAGTAGTTACGGTCAAATGTGAATGAAGCAAGTCATAGACTCGCGAGGTATCTATAAACCATGCACATAGGGTACCATGAGCTTACACGAGGGTCAAAACCAGAGGGCTCATAACATCAACTGTTAATTCTAAACCCCAGTCGGTTCTTGTACCTTCTTCATGCTACCTCTGTCTATTCTCTCTCTCTCATTTCTACTTTTGTCTATTCTTCCTCCTTCATTTTTACCATGTCTTTTCATTCCACTTGGTGGCAGGAGACTCCTTGCTATCTCCGCATTGCAACCCCTGATACCCCCTGTTATTTCCTAATCGCGTATCATGCCGTCTATCACCAACTTGCTTTTAATATCATGCAAGATCTGTTTCCGCGTTGCATCTACAGGGGTTCGAATCAAGTTTCACATCACTTGCAACTGTGTAATGATCTACAATTACCTGTAGTTTCATTAACAGTTACAGTTGATGAAGAGGTTACCCGTAGTTTCATTAACAGTTACAGGTGATGTAGAGGCTTTCAAAAGTTAAGCTATTAAGGGTTCTATGATAATAAATGACGAGTACAAGACAGTATCACCGCTTAGTCTGTACTCCATTCCAACCTTCTCAAGTACTCTCAGATGTTGAATTGGAAATACACCTATCCTATAAACCCAATGAATTTAACACTTTTCCATCCTAATCTGTATCTTCGTGTTGTTGGCGCTTTGGTATGTTCTGACGTGTACCTTTCTGCACAATGAAAAAGCGTTGTTGATCAGTGATATGCAATGTATATTTGCAGGGATAGTTGATGAGTATAATTGCACTTGACGCTCATTTCGAGCAAGTCCACCAGTATATAAATAATTGCGACTGCGCATTCAGCCATTTAGTCTGTACTCATTATTATTGATTATTATTATTAAATGGCTGTCCGCAAAAAAAGTTCCCCTGTATCATTGCCAGCCCCATATGCTTCAAATAAACGTTTCAAACTTAAAGCCCAACCTAACGTCGGTTCCATCTTAGACAAACGCATAAAGTTAACTGGAGTTATTGGTAGTAGTCCACATGCCTCTGTGTATTCTGCATGTGCTATTAACACTGGACGCAAATTGGCAGTTAAAGTTCTTGCTAAACAACCCATTCGATTATCTACTTCCTCACATTGTTCAGTGAAAAGTAAACTAGATATAGAGACTGCTCATACTATCTCATTTGCTCAAGTGGCCAGAGCTGCTGAATTGCATCCTAATTGTCGAGCTTATAGAGAAGCCGCTTTGCATCTAAAAGTTCATGACCACCAGTATATTTTGACTATCTTCGAAGTACTTGATTCCCCGGATTATTTATATTTGGTCCTTGAACACTCTGCTGAAGGCGATCTGTTCCATTGTATTACCAGGCTTCATTGGTATGTTGGTAATGACTCTAAAGCCAAATCCATTCTCTCTCAACTTGCCGACGCAGTGGCTCATTGTCATGCTAGAGGGGTATACCACGGGGACTTGAAACCTGAAAACATACTTGTTGGTGACGGTGGCACAACAATCAGATTAGCTGATTTTGGTCTGGCTACTAATCAGCCTTTTTTTTCAAATTACGGTTGTGGCTCTATGTTTTATATGTCTCCAGAAAAAATCGGAGAAGACGAATATTATCGAGCTCATAATGCACTTTATAGTTCTGCTGCTGCTGATGTCTGGTCTCTAGGAATCATTTTACTAAACCTCATATGTGGAAATAATCCTTGGAGAAGAGCATCTAATGAAGATAGATCTTTCTGGACGTATACTAGAGTTGGCAAATATCTCTGTACGTTTCTACATATTTCTTCAGAACTGAATGAAATATTAGTCCGGGTGCTTTCCCTTGAGCCTGCCGACCGTTTGGATCCCTTGACATTTGCCCTGTTAGTTAGAAGCTGTAAATCCTTGACTTTGCAGACCCCAGCATCAGTTACAACTCCAGTTTCAATTCCGGCTCCAGTTCTGGCTCCAATTCCAGCTCAAGCCCAGGCTATCATTACTGCTGTGACCCCAACTATGACTGCAGATACTTGTCCTATAATAACTTCTAACTCGGTATCACCCGCCGCTATGCCTATCACAAATGTGGAAACACTGCCACCAACACCAGATACATCACCACGAGCTGCAGGTACTACGAGGGTGGAGTCGAAAATTAGAATTCCGTCAATATCTCTCGTTGGACCATTACCAGCTCCTGGAATCGCATATTCACCTTCCACGCCTACAGTACTCCCTCCCATCAGTACATTCAACAATTATGAGCCCAGCATATTCAGTCCTGAGAAACCTGTGCTGCCGAGCCCTGACACAATATCAATGATTACGCCACGAACAACACAGCCAATTACTCAGACTAGTCAATGGAAATCTTATGATCCAAACACTCGCACATGGTACAAACGGGCCGTCATAAATCCATTTCCTCTCTCTCCTTCATAATTCTTAGCTGGCGTAGATGATAGATGGATTTATTAGTTTATACTAATACAGATGACTTTAGCACGTTCTTCCTGTTCGTTGACAGACACGCACCTTACACACTTAAACAGGACCTCGTCATTACGGTTTCTGTTACTTTTAGATGTATGCGCTTCCTGTCCATGCTTAACGATTCAACAATCGTGGTCATCTTGCATGGTGCCTTGCTCTAGCGGAAATACAGCGATTGGTCAGTGTACAGTGAAAAATTGCAACACGCTAATAAAGTCCAATTAAAACGTTTCGAACCAATCTCAATGAATCAATCCTGCATTCACTGATCTGCATCCGCACATGAGATATATTATTTAAGTATATCTTCTGTCAAACAGATCGGTCAACCTTTACAGGTTAAATAAAAGGTTCCATTGCCGTGGCTTATAATATTATCAAGAAACCGATTTTGCCTTTTCATGATCGACGTCGACATGAAGATCTGCACGCTGTCAAAGTTAGTTGTCGATCATATGTCAATATAGCCCAAAGTAGCTTAATTGAACGTTGCGATCTGACATGAACGCGTTAAGGACGCGAATTGAAAGGGATTTCGAATAGTTCTAGAATTTTATGGAAATACTTGTAATTAGCACTCGCTGTAAGGATCGGGGAGAGTTTATGGTCCTTTAGTTTTAAGTTCAAAGCAGCTTCAAACCTCATGTATTGTCTAATTTTAGGAGTAGATACGAGTGATTAGGAATATCGGTTCTGGACGTGGTTGGCAGTTGTAGAGTAGTTACAGCGAACAGAGGTGGGCTAACGGGATCATGGAGATGTAATATGGCAGTTTAGAATCACAGAGTGCCCCTCGTTTCAAAACATTACAACGGGACTGTAAGGTCGCTCGTACCTGGATACCCTGAAACCACATATGCATATCGGCGCTCTGCAATGAGGTAAAATAGCGATACCAGTTCAGTGGATAACTCATAGAAAGAGGTCCCATTTGTCATAATAGCCTGTTATTTTGACGGAGTATAAATTGACTATACATAGCTAGGTTCTTCTGTAGTATCCAAGAGCAAACTGCTGTCTTTTGATCGGTTCAGTATTACATTAGAACGGTCCATATTTAGTTATATATCCTGCTGACGAGATGCCACTCAAACAAGACCTTGATATGACAAAGAGAACCACTGCTTTTGAAGAAGAATCAGCCAAAACAACCGAGAGCAGACATTATGTCGCTAATTCAGATATTTTCTGCATGCTTAGATGCCTGTCCATTGATGACGATCATATCGATAACATCTATGAAAAAAGCGTCTGTAGCGATACACTATCGCCAGTGATTCCCCCAATGTCCAAACTAAGGCCTGTGTATACGTTTTGCAGAACCGAAAATCGCGGCAAGCATTCGCCGTCTTCGAGTAAAGACTCGAATAGCAGTACTATTGTGGTGGACCCTACAGTGTCCAAATGTTGGCCAGCAGACTCTCATAAACCGAGCGAATTGTCTAGACATTCCAATCCAATTGTTGCAGAACAGTGTACTACTAGTCATAAATCTTGTTGCACTCCAACAAAAAGTCAATGGATCAAGGCTTATAGGTATATAAAGTTTTTCTTCAAAACGTCACCTAATAGCAAAAGTCTATTCTGATACCCCAAAGCATTCTCAGGTGCTCCTATGATAGACTAGTTCTCAAACAAAGTTACTGACGGTGGAATCCTGTTACCCACCAGTCAATCTCAGAAAACTTCTATTCATGTCAATGGATTAAAATGATTAACAATTATTTATATAAATATTAAGATCTCGATATCTCATCAACAGATTGTAGTTTAGCTAACCATTGATCAACAGTGAAACGAGAATCAATGTCAGGATCAATAACTCCATTGACCGATGTAGTGGGACTGAAATGAATGCCATTCTGACGAGCTTGTCTGACAAACGCTTTGACATCTTTGTCAAGCTTATTACCAGCATTCTTTGGAGGCGAAGCAGGAGGGACCGTGACCAAGTCAAGAAACAGTTTCTTATCAATACCAACCGAACGATGAGCTAGTTCGGCCAGTCTCTCATAAGTTTGTCCACGTGTCTCATTCCATACCGCTTCATCGTAATACTGGTCCGATTCTTTGAACAAAGCTGCCGAGAACTCCCAAAATTTCAAAGGTTCCAAACGAGCCACTGCAAGACCAGCTTCAGCAACTAGAGTAGAAGATGGGTGCCATGGTTGGATTTGATGGCGGAAAATAAATTGGAACTTTCCTGGGTGCTCGGACTCAGCTTTGGGGATTACCTTGACCAGAGTCTCAAAAGCTCTCTTACTGTTTGGGCAGACATAATCAAGATAAATCTCCACCGTATGACTGGCGCCAGAACCGAGACGGTGGCTGACATATCTTGGCGAAATGGACATTTCAAAAAACGATATTTAGAAAGAACTTGGTTGACAGACTGGAGTTGACTGGAGGGTCGATTGTAAACAGAGTTAAAGATGCTGACTGGAAAATGCTGAGGGAAAACAGCAATCGATGTCGCTATTAGAGATATCTATTGGCGATGGAGCACGTGATTACCCCTGAGATTGTGTATTCCTTGAGTTCTGCTATTCTACCGCCGGCTTGCACAACCGCATATTCTTCTTCGTTCTTTATATATCTTCATATCTCTTCCGAGGAAGGAACAACTTATCTTAGATCTATCTTCAATTATATTATATTACTACTATCTTTTCGATAAACTAGTATCTAGGATTTCCCTTCTTTTTGATAAGATAGGTTATATCACTAGCGCTTAATTGCTTTAAAGGTAACTTAGAAGATGATGAGGGGGTGGGGGTGGGCAACCATCAGTCAAGCTAGAACAATTGGTCTTTTATAGATTTCAATTAATTACAAAATGTACATGGCATTTAAAGCTTGTCGACAATATTTTTAATGTCGACAGGGGTTACAGTTGAGGATGAAGAAGGAGTGGCATTTGACGTGGAGGTGGTGGCGGAAGGTTCTATTGATCTGGGCTTAGAAGAGCGGATCTTATCATAGATACCCATACCACTGGCAATAAAGCCGCCAAGATCACCTAAACCAGCGGGTACAACAACCGTATTGCTTTCTTTGGCAAGTTTACCAAATGCATCGACATATTTCTCAGCCACTTGGAGCGATACAGCATCAGCTCCTCCAGGAGTTTGTTGAATAGCCTTTGCAATTAAACGAATTCCTTCAGCAGTGGCAGTAGATTTCACAAGAATGGCTTCGGCCTCACCGGCTGCTTTATTGATATTCTCAGCCTTGATGGCCTCGGAAGCTAGAATCACAGACTCCTTATTACCTTCAGCCTTATTGATGGCAGCTTGACGATGACCTTCGGATTCAAGAATCTCAGCTCTCTTGGACCGTTCGGCTGATACTTGGCGATGCATAGCTTCTAAAACATTAGCAGGAGGATGAATATCGCGAATCTCATAACGTAGACACTTGATACCCCAATCTTTGGCTGCTTCATTAATGGCCGTGGTGATATTAGCATTTAAAGATTGTCTCTCCTTTAAAACGTGGTCAAGTGACAATTGACCTATTTCACTTCTCATGGTAGTTTGGGCCAATTGAGAAATAGCATATTCAGCATCTTCAACCCCATAACTGGCTTTATAGGCATCAAACACTCGAATATAAAGAACACCATCCATTTCCAACGTTACGTTATCAGCAGTAATAGCACTTTGGCTTGGGATCTCCACTGCTGACTCCTTGAGTGATTTGACATATCTGATTCTATCCAGAAAAGGGACTAGAATAGCTAAACCAGGCTCGAGAATTCTTGTTTACCAGTTAGTTTAATAAATAACAAACAGAGGCTAACTGCGCTTGTATATACTAACCGATGAAATTTTCCCATTCTTTCCACTACCCATGCTGTCTGTTGAGGTACAAATCGGATGATGGTATTTGTGGGTAACGATTGGTGCTGGAAAAAAGTCATATTGCCATTATTCATGATTGTTCGTCGTAAAATCAATGGACGAACAGCCGGCCTCATTGACGCCGCTGCCAGTCGAACAATCCTTGGCGAAAGTCGAAACATTCTTAGCTGAATATTATTATTCGAATAAATTGGTCTGGTGAAGTTGGCAAATCATGGTTTCTCAGCCGCTTACGACATTTCCGCCACACGCGCCACACCTTACGGTGAAGCGGATGAAACCACCAATCTTCCATAACAATTGCTATACTAATAAATTCTACGCAGACTATTGTAAAGCGAGGTTACCATAGCTCTTTGATAGAAGGATACAAACAAATCTTTCCTTCCAGTAATATCCAAGCATGATGAATTTCAGCAGATCAAACTTCCAGCAGATCAAGCTTCCTGCAGATCAACAGCTGACATTCACTGCGATAACCGAGACAGATAATTCCTTACACCATTTGACCTGAAACTGCCACAGTAACGTCTACTCCCCGAGCGAAGCGAGCCACGGGTCTGGGCAGAGCCCAGCCGCCGGAGGCAGACCCACGGGTTCACACACCGAGAGAATCCAGGACCCTTAAATCTACAACCTTCAGCCAGCCGCACATGTTCAAGTCCATGAGAACGCAACCGATAACCTGCCGAGAAGAAGAAGCAGCCGCTCAATTTCTCCACTTTTGAACGAAACTGGACCGAGAAGTGATCTGAGAGCTGGAAACTGGAAACTGGAAATTGAGATTATAGAGATTGCTATAACAATCGGTCTTGTATATATATAAAAGGGTTTTGGTGAAATATGCTTGCTGCTTCTATTAAAAGAATTTCTGGGTCGCCTACTAGAAGACTTGTGTCAGTTCTTCACTCGTCAAGATTCGCTTCAACTTTGGCACTTATTGAACATTCGAATGGAACGGTATCTGCGGGATCTTTAAGTGCTATAACTGCTGCTCAGCAGTTGGCTGGGAGCTCTAGCTCTATCACAGCTCTTGTGGCAGGCTCCAATGCTAGCAATGTTGCTGAATCTTTAGCGAAAACATCGGGGATTTCCAAAATCTTGGTGGCTGCTAATACGTCTTATGACCGAGGATTACCAGAAAACCTGGCGGTTCTACTAGCAGAAAATATCAAAAAACATGGCTTCACTCATGTTGTAGCTGCTAGCTCTTCGTTTGGCAAAAACGTCATTCCTAGAACTGGCGCTCTTCTTGATGTTCAACCAATTACCGATGTAATTAAGATCGAGTCTGAAGACACGTTTGTTCGTCCCATTTATGCTGGCAATGCTATTGCTACTACCAAATCCAATGATTCGATCAAGCTTGTCACGGTTCGAACATCTGCTTTTGATGCTGTGGATGTTGAAGGATCAGGTGCTGCCACTACCGAGGACGCTGTGGACCCAAATTCTGAGTCGCTTTCGGAATGGGTTTCTGAAGAATTGACCAAAAGTGAGCGTCCTGACCTTGGAGTCGCATCTAAAATTGTCTCTGGTGGACGCGGTCTTAAAGACAGACAAAATTTCGATAATATCATTTATCCATTTGCCGATGCCATTGGCGCGGCGGTTGGTGCTTCCAGAGCTGCTGTTGACTCTGGTTTTGCCGATAATTCGTTACAGGTTGGCCAGACTGGTAAAGTGGTTGCTCCAGAACTCTATATCGCCGTCGGTATCTCTGGAGCAATCCAGCATCTTGCGGGTATGAAAGATTCAAAGACCATTGTCGCTATTAATAAAGATCCAGAGGCTCCAATCTTTCAAGTGGCCGACCTTGGTTTAGTTGCTGATTTGTTTGATGCTGTTCCTGAACTGACCAACAAATTAAAATAAATGTCCTTACATAATTAATATATATGTAAATACTCAAATGGAGTTGGGTAAAGCTTGTAGATATCTAGACTGATGACTAGTAACCGAGATCAATGTCCGTAGAAAGCAGAAATAAAAAAATGCGAACTCTGTGGATCGAACACAGGACCTCCAGATATCAAGACTAAAGTGCGACTTCAGTCTGGCGCTCTCCCAACTGAGCTAAGTCCGCGAAATTAATGAACTCTAAATAGCTCAGCTTTGTTTTGGGCTGGTATCCAGGAATGACCAAAAACGTACTGTTATGTAATAATAAGTAATAATTGAGTATGAGCCGAAGATGGCTTGTACGACCGTTTACTGATAATACATGTCGTCAGTGCTAAATAATAAACAGTCAGAATAGGTTTCTCTATTATAGTGAGGAAACTGGTTTCTTATAACACGAAAATTGATCCCCCCAAAAATGTCGAAACGAGTAAAAACCCCGAAAAGCGTTATCTGGTGTATCTAAGACAGAGACGTTGATCGATTATTTATCAGAGTTAGTTAGATAGTCAATTTTAAAAGCTTTAATCCCACCTTGTTATAAGTATAACCAGCATAGAACCAAAGCATCATGTTTGAAACAGTTGACAAGCCCTTATCTGGTGGCATATATAACTCCGTAGGACAGAGAAGTTAACTGATTATCTATCTATCTATCTATATATCTATCACCCTTCTACCTTTTATCCTGTAATTGTAAATGTACGATTCTTCTCATGTCTATTGGTTATCTACCCCTCTTTGGTACAACCGAATTCACTAAACATTGTTTCGTTATATACTATGAACAGAACTATTCCTAGATAACCTTCTTAAAGGTTTACCAATAAAATATATAAGAATCCCCATCATCAGAGGCCCAAAAGCAACAGCGTAAATCACCATTACCGAAGTTGTGTATCCTTTCTTAGGAATCATTGGCGGAAGGTACTTTGAAACCCCGTATCCATATACATCCTTGACAATCGAGCTCAGTACAAAGATACTGCCAGACACATTCAAATAACCGTCTACGGCATATGTTGAAACAATTCCCATGATTGAAGACGTTTGTAAACCAATACAACCGTAACCCAAGATGACAATGATTGGCCAGTCCCATTTGTTTGTATAGCCTAAAGCGATTACTACTGTGCCTACTGTAGCAATAATGGCAAAGGGAATTAGAGCTGGAAGTCGCATTTCCGCCTCTCTAACATTATTGTTTCGTTTGGTAGAAAATTTACAGATCCAGTCCGAAAAGGGTCCAGCTGTAAATAGCCCGATAATAAGACCTCCAAGAACGGCAAAATTGGTGTAGCCAACAACAGACGGAGAGAAATTGTATGGAGGAGCGGCAAAGTTGGCAGACTGAGTCATATTAATCATCAAGAATAAACTGGCGTTTCCGGAATATACCACGCTTGCCCAAATAATAATAGGATATGAGCATAGCTTTACGGGGATCCAGAAATGTTTCCATATACTAATAAAGCTTTCTGTTCTGTCATGGAACAACAGTCCAAATTGTGGCCTGTGAGGTCTACCTTTGTATAGAAATTCGTCAACAAGATATGTCGTCCCGTTTGTTGAATCTGACGATTCATTGACATCTGATTTAGAAACTTCCTCAAGAGTGGCTTCATTGGCTTTTTCATTAATTGGAGACACAACGCTTAGAGTAGTGGCTTTATTACCTCTTTCCCATTTAGTCTCAGGCATAAAAAAAATCGCAAATACAAACATTAAGCAGTATAATGCACAATCCAGCCACCAGAAGCTTCTCCAGCCATACTTCTCACTCATTGTACCGGCAATAACCGATCCAGTAGTCATGGATATAAAAATAGAGCACGCAAACACATTCATCCAAAATCCTCGAACATGAAGAAACTCAACATCAGCAATGAGAGTAGCAGGAAGTGTTTGAGAAGGTCCAGAAGATACTCCATGTATGGCAGCTGCTGCAATGGATGAAGTGTACGACTTTGCTTCTGCTCTCCAGATTGTAACGGCAATTCCTAGAATGGTGGAAGCTAGAACTACCACTCGACGCCCATATTTCTCACTGATTGGGATCCAGATCCACGTACTTAGGCCCATTAGCAATATATAGACACCTGTCAACAAGAGAACATCATCGGCAGAACGATCAAACTCCTGCATATAATATGGTACTTGTGGTGCAATGGATAGACCTCCTAATTGATGAATGTAGGAAAGCAAGGCAGATCCTATCAGGATGGAATATTTCCATGGTCGACACCAATTCAAAGGATCATTGGGATTGTTATCAGGTTGAGGCACCAACACTGTATCCCCACTCTTGGCAAAATGAATGTGTCCAACATCGTGCATTAACTCGGTTCCTGGAGGAAGGTCAACATGAAGTTCACGCTCAACATCTTCCTCCAGTTGATGTTCCAATTCATTATCTCTCAACATTGTGGTTAAATATTATTGATACTATTTGAATCAGTCTCTGAATCACTTTTTAGGCTCCAATGACAAACTGCTCTTATATATATATTGTGGCTAATATCACCTTCAGCGTGCCCCGCCGCCCTTTCAGGTCCCATCATGGCCTTGGGGGTCTGTCGGCTGTCTGATCAATAGATCTATAACATAAGCAGCTGCCAAGTTCATGATTAGCCCACGCTGGGCAATGGCTATGGAGTACATTATTACCCCGCAATTCAGTATATATTAAAAACAGGAACTTCAGTCGGATGAGAGCACTTGATCTGGAGATAGCACATAAACGGTATGATGCATGTAAATCGTGGATCCCCAGATTCAATGTCTCTATATGAATCTTCAGCTGTAGCAAGACCCCAGTCAAGTGAAGGCGGATATCTTCCATGTCCCCGCTATAAACTAGCTGTTGTTCGTGACCAGGCATCCGCCGGCGGCTGCCAGACATCCGCTGCCAACTAACCGCAGCTAAGCCGTAACCAGTAAACCGACTTGATCTCTTCACTGATCAAAAGAGAAGTATATGGGGTCGGGTGTTCTCATATTTAACTTCTTAGGATACATAGGCGATGGTCATGCCATTAGTATAACAAACACGGGGTTGAAAGAACTCAGTGCGTTGTGTATGCAGGTTCGTGACGCTCACTGCTCAGCACTGGGATGGGGGTGTTTCTGCCACCGGCGGCTGGGCGCTGCCCAGACCCGTAGCTCGCTTCGCTCGGGCGGGGAGTTGTAGATGTGGAGCACGGTGAGGTGCAGGTTTACCATATTTTTGATTGCTGTTAGATAGGGTGAATGCTGCTTGGCTCATCGTTATATGGCTCATCATTATATGGATCATCGCATAGCTTGGTCGAGCATGCACGAGACGTGACAGGGGACGGACAATCGCGCATAGCTGACCACTGATTGTTGGGCTACACACATCTAAGCTGTATTTCTGAAGCTGACTAGGAGAAACCACAGACCCAGACGGTAGGTTATACGTGATGATATGCAGGTTGTGCATGCAGGACGTTAAAAGATTAGATAAGAGTGACTACGAGATAATAAGCATATACAATGGACAAGATGTGGTGAGTTGAGCACAATGGCGAGTGTGTAATTAGTTTCGTCAGATGAGCACCCTTGAGCAAAATCGTCTTACTTATCGCCCTTGTTTAATATGACATATACATATATAGATATATAGTACATATGTTAAATGCATCTCATATAAATATCATCTGTTGACGTTTCTATCTTGCATAATCATTCTAAAATATATACAAACAAAAAATAAGAAACATAGGATCAGCCGCTGCCATCAGATGAATTAATAGTATCCATATAATGCGGTTTGATTCCGCTTGTTGTTCAAGACACAAAGACATATCTCTGATGACCGCTTATATGGCACGTGCATCGTCAGTTTCTGCTTTGCTGATGCTGCTGTTTCTATATCATCTTAAAACAAATAATCGTCAAGTCAAGTATTCTAATCAAAGGAAATCAGTCAAGGTGATTTTGTTTCTATGTTGATCTGGAAGAAGATAAGAGTAAAGATAAGAAAGTACGGCTGGTTCCGCCAGTAAGAATTAAGCACAACTCACGGAATACACATGTTTCACATGCCAAGATATATATATTCAACCATCAGCAACCTTCAGTTTCAGATCATGTCATTTTAGTTACAGAAGTTATATCGGAAAGAAAAATACACGGAAGCTCATATTTGTTGATTTATCAGGTATTCAAAAAATGAAATCGGCCGCTCAGTTAGCACTACATGCCTCGGCATTATATATATTCTATCAAGGGTTCTACTACATTTTGTATCAACATAAGACCGTGGTCAACCAAGCTTATGGATCTCATTTCCAATATTTGACTATTATCGGTCTTTCTTTGACGGCTGTCGGGCAATTTTTTGGTGCTCTATCGATTTTGAGCGGGTCGCGATTGTTATCAGCTGTTCATCAACGTATCAATGTAATTGCTGCTCCTTTGGAGATTCTTATTATGATACTGTATTGGTCAATCAAATCGATTAATCCAAATTTTCTTCAAGATCAAAGGCTTGCGATTGTCCCGACTATGTGGCTCGATGTCCGACTTCATTTGTACCCAGCCATTTTTGAAGCGATTGACGTGTTGATTTTTGCCGATCTTTGGACATTGTCAGTTCCCAGTGCCTCAGCTATGTTTGGTAGCATGGCCGCAGCCTACTGGGTATGGATACATCATACTTATTCGTATAATGGATTTTTCCCCTATCCTATGATGGAGCTTGTTACTGTAGAACAGAGGGTGTTGATTTTTGTGGGAGCTACGGTCCTAGTCACTGGATTGTTCAAGGTATTGAAGACGGTTCAAAGATCGATAAATAGAATAGATTTAGCTGTATAAGTGTATACAAGTGAATATAATGGTGATTCCGACAGAGAAGCTGCCTTTACACCGTGGGGTAATTGTGGGATATTAGTGTTATTGGGCATTTGATTTGGAGTGGTAAGGAGAATGTTCGAGACGGAAATGTGATATCGGTATAGATGGATACCACTAATGATTGATAGATAGATAATCAATTAACGTCTCTGTCTTACATAATTACAAAATAATACAATAAAACAATACAAAGAAAGACGGATTCAGCATGTGCCACCAGATAAGGGCTTGTCAGCGTTTTAAAACTTGTTATTAAAGGGTTCGTGTTGGATTCAACATGTTTGGGCAGGGTCGGATTTCCACTTTTTGAAAGTGTCATAAGGAAACCAGTACCCACGATAATATGGGGAAAACTTATGACGACCGTCACACTTTAAATCAATTACTTTTCATTTTCACAACCAAAAAGACGAATTTGGAAAACCCCATTCAAATTCAGGCATTTCTTCTGATGTCTATCGTACCGATAGCACGCCAAAAAGTGGCTTGAACAATAGTGTACAGCCGATCATTGCAATAATAGGCAATGAACCCCAACCCATAGACATACCCTCTTCAAAATTCTAAGAACTTTTCTTCAAAATCTAGGCACTATGGCCGAGCGGTTAAGGCGAAAGATTAGAAATCTTTTGGGATTTTCCCGCGCAGGTTCGAGTCCTGCTGGTGTCGTCATTCTTTTTTCCGTAATGTATCGATTGATATATTTTTATTTATGCCAATGCTATGCTAATCTATCCATTGTAAAGAATGTATAAAATCCACCGCTGATTGAGGCAACGTCAAAGCACTATTATACTTTTCAAAACCCACCTCAGGACATAATACTGCCAAAGCTGCGATCCCTAGATATGAATGTAATGGATCGGCGTATCCCCCTTTTACTTTGACCATTCCTCCTAAAATTGGGTCTAAACAGTTTTCATATAAAAAAGATTTAGCTCCTTGTGAATCAATAAATGAAGTCGAGTCTAGAATATCTAAAGATGCCCCTGTCCAATATGCATAGCAAGTATCGGCAGGTTTATTGAGCCTCCCATTGAACCCACCTTGTTCCCAGTCATGCCAGAATTCATGATCATGACATTTGACAATGGAGAATGCAGATACTTGTCTTTTAGATAACCACACGGCCGTATCAGTCCATTCTTCTGGAATCAAAATATTCATGAGTTTGAGTGCTGCCAAACCACAGAATACTAATCCAGCATGTGACTCGGATCCTTGTCTATCGCCTAGTCCTCCATCATATGATTTGGTTGATTTCACATAATCAGCTGCTCGGTTGATGTCGAAATCAATCTCAGCGCGGTCCATGGCGCTAAGATTATGACTTTGAAGTATCCATCTTATAGCTGCTGCTACATATGTATACCTTGGATCATTATCACCCATTGGTCCAGTGGAAGGATGGTATAATCCGGCAAATTGACCCGAGCTTAGTTGACATGACTTGATATATTTCAGGATTTTCTTTCGATCTAGTCGTGTAGTCATTGATGTGTCTTCTAATAACGCTAACATCGACAAACAAAAAAAAGTGGCTGCCAAATTAGCAGGATCATTTATGTTTCCACTATCATCCGTGTGTGTGGATTGCCCTAGATAATGTGACATTGACCCTCGGAATCCCTCTTTGGACTCTACGAGGTGTAGATAGACCCACTCAATCCAATTCTTTCTATCTTGATCTGTCTTTACCAGTTGATCCATTGCACCCAGTAACTTCAATCCCGAAAGGCAGAAATATACAAGAGAAACATGAGATGAGTCATAGGCAGTAAATTGTGCCGGCATCGACATCAAATTCCTTTTAAAGTATTTAACATATTTGCCTTTATCCATTGCGATCAATGGTTCTCCATAAGTCTATTCTACCAGACCCTGTCTGATGTCAGACCTCTTGATGTTTTACCGCGTACGCGCCTTTATCATATGCAGGTGTATGTTTACTGCATGTACTGAATTGTGAATAAGTAGTTGAAAAATTGATAATTAATAATTAATAATTAATAATTAATTAATCTAGTTATCATACAATATACGTGAGACAGACTAAACCGCTTAGATAGCGCTTTACGGCCCGAGCATCCGGATGTCCGTAGCTGCCTTGTTCCGTGCCATGTCCTCTCCCTTTTCTGGAGTGCCCGCACCAGTCATACGTCTGTTGTTACATCTGTTGTTACGCCTGCTATTACGTCTGCTATTACGTCTGCTATAACGTCTGATATACATCTACGTCTGCTTCTATTTACGTATCTGGCATAGAAATAGATTCCACAGTATTTATTTACTCCACTTTTGTGAAGCCGCACTGAGCTCGGGAACGGCTAGTATTGCGTCACGCACCCCCCTCGTCGGAGCATCTCCGAGATTAGTTCCAATGACTATATATAACTAAGATAATACCCATGGTCGTCCATTTATCAGGTCTTTAGTTATATTGTTTGAAAAGAAAAATGGCCAGCACTATCTCCGGATCCGAGATTATCGCCAATTCTTTGGTTCAACTGGGCGTTACTCATGTGTTTGGCATTGTGGGGATCCCAGTCATTGAAGTAGCAGAGGCCTGTATTGCTAAAGGAATCAAATTCATTTCATTTCGAAATGAACAAGCAGCTACTTATGCGGCAACAGCTTATGGATATCTTACTGGTAAACCTGGGGTATCTTTAGTAGTTGGAGGTCCTGGAGTGGTACATGCCATGGCAGGAATCGAAAATGCAAATGCAAACCATTTCCCACTTTTATTACTAGCTGGGTCATCCGAGACACATCAACGAGGGAAAGGCGCTTTCCAAGAACTTAACCAAGTGGCCCTGGTATATCCTTATACCAAGTTTGCCAACCAACCGGCTTCGGTCAAGTCTGTTCCTTATATGTTGGAAAAGGCATATCGAACGTCATATTTTGGCCGTCCTGGATCTACTTATATTGATCTACCAGCAGACATTATTCAAGCCAAGCTCGAGGTGCAACCAGAGTCAAAGCAAGGTACCACCACACGTCAGTTAGTACAACAGCTTGTACCACCAGGACTGGCGCCTAAAACTATGGGAGATCCTGAACGGATCCGAAGGGCCGTTAGCATCATTAAAGATGCTAAATCTCCTCTGCTCGTTGTTGGTAAAGGGGCCGCTTATGGCCGTGCCGAGAACATTATCCGAGAGTTTCAACAAAGAACTCAGATTCCTTTTCTGCCTACTCCAATGGGCAAAGGAGTAATTCCCGACAGTAATTCTCTGAATGTATCAGCTGCTCGATCTGCTGCTTTAAAGAATGCTGATGTCATTCTTCTTCTTGGAGCTCGATTAAACTGGATTCTTCATTACGGCGACTCTCCCAAATTTTCAGACTCGGTCCAGATCATTCAAGTGGACTCATGTGCTGAGGAACTCGGTAACAATTCAGGCGATCCGGAATTGGGAATCGCTGGTGACGTCGAGTTAGTCGTCCAACAGTTGTTAAATGAATTAACATGTCATGGCAATTCATCATCCTGGAAGTCGCCGCCTCTTCTTCCCTCTATTGCATCTACCAAGGCGTCGAACCAGACCAAGGCTGAGAAAATCGAATCTGCTGTAACAGACCCCATAAAGT
The DNA here is from genome assembly GCA_030555635.1 of Sugiyamaella neomexicana. Taxonomy (NCBI): domain Eukaryota; kingdom Fungi; phylum Ascomycota; class Dipodascomycetes; order Dipodascales; family Trichomonascaceae; genus Sugiyamaella; species Sugiyamaella neomexicana. The sequence goes on along the minus strand of JANIWN010000045.1, from coordinate 74,020 downwards.
ACCAAGCGGTGTACAAGACAATTCGAGACACTTTTGCTCAAGTATTACCTTATAACAAACACATTATATATGTGTCTGAAGGAGCCAACACAATGGATATCTCCAGATCTTCGTTCCCACTAGATTCACCACGAACCCGTCTTGATGCAGGAACGAATGCTACCATGGGAGTTGGCCTGGGTTACGCCATTGCTGCCAAGGCGGCATCTCCTAGTAGTTTAGTAGTTGCTATTGAAGGTGATTCTGCGTTTGGGTTTTCGGCCATTGAGGTGGAAACTGCTGTCCGTTCTCAATTGCCAATGCTAATCTATGTCATGAATAACAGTGGTGTATATCATGGAGTCGATCCTAGTGCTTATGCCAATGTGGAAGACAAGCCTTTACCTTCAACTGCTCTTCAGCTCAACACTGCATACCACACACTTGCCGAGTCTCTTGGAGCTAAAGGTTACCTTGCTCAAACTCTCGAACAAGTCCAAGCTGCTACTATAGATGCCATCCGTACAAACTCGGTTGCCGTCATCAATGTCATTATTGATTCTGGTAAAGACAAGAAACTGGAGTTTGGCTGGATGGCAAGTACAAAACCAAAGCTATAGGTGAGACGATCTGGGCCCCAGGTCGCCAGATTCTGGTAAAGACAAGAAGCTGGAGTTTGGCTGGATGGCAAGTACGAAACCAAAGCTGTAGGTGAGACGATCTGGGCCCCAGGTCGCCAGGTCGCTCGCTGCTCACAAGCCTAACGAAAAATATAAACAAAGTTGAATAAATAACAATCAAACGCAAGAAACAAACAAAACATACAAAACAAACATTTCTATCTAATTACTACTGCCTGCGCCTAACTTTGACGAAATCCAGTCCTTGGCGTTATTGAATGCATCTGAAGTGGCCGATGACACACTGTTCCACCAGTCGGATAGTTTACTAGCAAATGATGGTTTACCAGATTTCGAAGGAGTAGACGAATCGGTTGATGCAGGCCTTTCAGGTGTTGATGATGGTGATGCAGACGACGATGGCTTTGTGACTCCAAGCTCGCTTTCACCTACTCCTTCATGACCTCCAAAAAGAATGTCATAGGTGGAATTGACTTTGAGAACTTCGGTATGAAATTCCACTCCAGGATACGGTTGAGGATCCACCCATTTATTAGGTAGAGGCTCGAGAGCTCTACGAACTGGAGCACCATCAGTTTTGGCAGGAACAAGATTTAAAGTGTCACAAATGATATTGTAAACATCAACATTAGGGATCGGGTGATACATTTTGTCTTCATTGAAATAAGGTCCTGTACCAAGAAACAAGGCTCTCATCAAACTCTCTGTATTGTTATACCCATGTACGCCAAATGGATGATACGTACCACCCATGGCTTGTAGTTGACTACGAGTAGTAATAGACCAACCTACTTCAGGTACAAGCCACAAAGGAGCAATACGACTCAAATAAGGGGAACTCTTCATGCCTCCAAAATTCCATGCCTTGGGCATTTCATCTCGAAGAAATACTCGGAACTTGGCAGGATCTTCTTTAGCTTTTAAAGATCTGTATGTGGATTGAATTGTTTGCTCGAGAGATTTAATCGATTCCTTTGTGACTTTGTTTTCAATGGCAGCATCATCTAAACTACCCGTACTACTCCTCCTAGATTGTGAGACACCTGTTGGATTTTTAAGCCTCAATCCTACTAATGGCCAACCATCAAGATGATCAATAGTATCAGTGTTCATTATATCTTCTAAGAACACCAATCGGTCGTTTGAAGTTGGAGCCATGCCATGATCGGAAAGAATAATGATATTGACAATATCCTGCAAATTGCGAGATTTGACACCAGAAAGTAAAGTTCCGATAAACGAATCTACTTCTTGCAAAGCATTTCTGATTTCAGGACCTGCAATGCCAACCTTATGACCAATAGTATCAACAGTAGGAACATAAGTCAAGATGAGTTCAGGACGTTGTTTATAGCTAGGATTATCAATCCATTCAAACACTCGATCACGCTTATTTGATAATGCTTCCGACCCATTAAATTTATCAACTACCATTGGCCCATCTTCTTTCCAGTCCACTTCAGATCCAGGCCACATATGAACAGCCGATGAAACTCCCTGTAAAACGGCCGTTTGCCATATTGGCTCTCCACCCCACCATTCACGTTGAAGACTCTGGCCTGGTTTAGTATTGAAGAATTCTTTACCAGTCTTTGTATCGAAAAAGGTGTTTCCGACGATTCCATGATTAGCCGGATATAATCCAGTAACTAAAGTCCAATGATTAGGAAACGTAGAAGATGGGAATGAAGGAATCATATAAGGCACACCCGACCGTTCAACAAAAAGGCCATGCAAATTGGGTGTTAGTTCCTGACTTACATAATGAGGATGAAACCCATCTAATGACACCACTAAAGTAGTAGGATAAAATTCATGAGTCCCATTTGATAGTAAAGACTTTGAAATTTTTTTATACTTGTGACCATGTTTAGAAGAGTCACTATCATTTGGGTTTTTGTCATGTTTGTCATGAGCGGAAAAGAGAATTCCAAATCCTAGAATGATCAAAAGAAAAATCAATAAATGGGTTCTGCCAGTCATTTGAGAGTTTTTGGATCTTCTTCGCTTACGTTTACCAGGCTGAGTTTCCACATCGATTTCAATATCGAAATCATCATCTGATGACAAATTCGAATCGCCATTCGATAGATCTCCTTCTCTTCGAAACGTATCCAGCTTCTGCCCGCCAAAAAACGATCTTTTGGGTCGTCCCGACCGACCTGCCTTTCGACCACTACTACCACCTCCACTACTACTACTACTACTTCCGCCAGCTTGATTGTCATATTCATCACTATTGTCGTCTTCACTACTACTATTGATATCGAAATTGTCATTGCTACTATTGCCTCCAATGGCAGCATAATCGCCTCCAGGACCCTTGGTACTGCGACTTGGAGTTACAAACTGAAGGATCTTCTTCTTTGGCATCAGACTTTTCATATTCGGAACGACTCTTGATTTGGACGACCCCGAGTTGGAATGCTCCAAGGCTTTTACCACTTCATCATCAGCTCGTAATAGATCCCGGTCCTGATCCGTGACTGGCCCTCCACTGGCCACGATATCCGACTCATCGTCTACGTCTAGTGACCCCCGCGGAATATCAAGCGAATAGCCAGACATGATAATAGATTTGATAAACAGCTTCTTCTTCTTTGTTTTTTGTTTCTTCTCTTTGTGTGGCCTATGACCTGACTTGCACTTGGTCTCTCTCACGCGTTTCAATCAAAACTCATCTCCCAAAAATGCGTCCAGAGGTCAAAAAAACTATCTCCAGCCACAGCCACAGCAGATAATAGAACGTTTTATAGACTGAAAAGCCGAAACAACTGATAACCGGTTTCTATTCGAACTATTTCGTGCAACTGCCTTGTACAACTGCCTCAGTACAGTATAATTTTATATATGGCCTGCTGTTAAGTACATCATTATCTATTATAGGAACCAAGTATGATTAAGAGAACGCGGCTGCGCAGCCGTAAATTCACGTGTTGACAGAACCGTAACGGTCGGATCAGGGGCTTCTTAGGTTTATATGGTAAGAGCTGCTATGATATGTGTATCTCGGGATATATGAATATAATATAGTTGTGGTTTTGAGAGACAATAACGGTTATGAACGAGAGTGTTGTTTGATTCATATATTTACTTGTATACTCAAGCGATTGCCAGTAGCTCGTGAAGCCAACGAGTTAATGCTACACTTGTAGCGGGAAGGCACATACATAACTAGTTATCGCCAAATGTCATTACGTGAACCGAAATCGAACAGCCAAAGTCTACAGTTCACGCCTCCTCAAACGTCCAACCCTCCGCGAAGCGGAGCAACGGGTCTGGGCAGCGCCCAGCCGCCGGAGGCACAACCAAGGGGGTCTATGTATACAGTATATGTTTTATATAACTAACACGCTATTAGTCCTACTCATTATAATGATAAACAAGATAGTTTGGTAGTCCATAGGCCTGGTATCCAAGTCGTTTGGCCATGCGAGCAAACCCTTCAGTCTCCATGAGATGATAGAAAGGAAAAGGTGGAAACATGGCTCCATCTCGATGCACATCGGCTTTGACCAATAGTGCAGTGCCTCCAACGCCATCTAGAGGTAACTCGCTATGGATATCATCACCCGGGCTGCGGATTTGAGCCATTAGAACTCTATAAGTGGCCACTTCTGCGTATCCTTCAACAATGATATCATCGTCATTCATTTGCGACATGATTTCTCTGGCGGTGTCGGATTCTTGCCAAGAGTTGAAATCATAAGGACGAATATCTTCTTTGCCATCTTCATCAGTGTATCTCTGAAAACAGTTGGCAACTATAATGGGTTTATCATGAACCGCCAAGTCCTGAATCAATGTTGAAGGGGTTTCAACAATATCACTATCAAGCCATAAAACCCACGAAGTATCGGCGTCAATCGTGGTAAATAATAGAGAGTTACGAGCCAACGACATCTGAGCTCTTCTTCTTTTCTGTACACTAAGCGCATGCCTGTCCTTTTCATTTTGAGAGTCCAGAGATTCAGTGTCTTGACGTAAAATGGTGATTTTGGCAAACCGGTCGTCTCTACGAACACTCGACTGCACTTTATTGACTGCTTTATTAAGTGCCTTCAAGACCTCATCTCCCTGAGAGCTCCTTGGAACAATAAATCCCAGCTCCACCAGCTTGCGAGGATATGATAGACTTAAAACGTTTTCCCAATATTCGGGATAGAACCGAGCCAAAGGTGTCAAGATCAAGACTTTTTCATTATTCTCGGCAGATTTAGAAGTGGCTACCAGAGAGTTCATTTTATGGTTTCTGATATATTTTTCGGCCGTGGTTCCTGTGCTAGCCGAACCGGCTTTATTCTGTTGCTGGATCACACGTGGAATCGCCGCCACTGAAGTGGAAGGTTGTGAGAAAGGAGAAAACAATAGATACAGTACTGCCACCAAAGACACCACAATGATTAGCACCGACGCTGGGCGTCGTACGGGGCCAACTGAAGACATCCTGCTCACACGTTATATGGACCGAAACACACTAACAAAAAATCCCTCCTCGCAACTCGTTCTCCTCCAGATCCTGTCCAAAACTAATCAACCTATAGATGGACTCGAAGAGGTTTTTTTTGTGACAACTGTTAACAAAATCACTAGTCCACGCGTTTTGATTTTGGCCTTGGCCCAGGGCTAGGGTATCCCAGGCACCGCAATTTGCCTGCCCGGCTGTGAACCTGGCTTGGATTCCATGCTGGAAAAGTTCATGTTCTGGGATGCCTGGGGATGCCTCCGGCGGCTGGGCTCTGCCCAGACCCGTGGCTCCGCTTCGCGGAGAGCGCTGGCTGGGGGTCATGCTGGATGAAGAGCTGTGTATGGTTTGAACAGTTATGTAAATGATTGAAATTATGGAAATTAATTATCTACCTATAACATATAATGGCTATATTGTTATAATAATGATATTAAGAGATAGTCGGATAGTAATGAAGATTATTAAAGTCAAGTATATAGAGACTTGACGATATAATTCATAAAAGGTCGGCTCGACGAATCCTATTTATGGTTCATGGAATACAACCCTGAGAATGTCGTACACAAATCCCAGATTTCGGATTTCAGCAAGTAATGAACAGATCAACTGCCCATTTTTAGCCATCCAGAGAACACTGCGGTGATTGAACTTTTGGCCAAAGGACTTATCGTAGGCCGCAGACCAACTTGTCTTGTAATGCCATATTAGTTGGACTAGTATAAGTCGATTGAAACAAAAGTAGTATTAGAATCAACTGAATCTCAAACAGAGATGTTTTGTGATATTGCGATTAATGTGGAAAGGCAGTATAAAAGAGGCTTGCAATGCGAGCACAGTTGCACTCGTAGAAGCTGGGGTATCATATAATACTATTTATCCGCTAGAGGATGATCTAGGAATAAACACTAGTTTATATTAATTTCTATTCAGTGCGATATCATCAGCATCGTCATCTTAAGGTCATTGTCCTTTTTCCTAGATGTAAAGCCCTTTTCTTAATTATAGTTCGTTTTCTAATCATGCCAAGGACATATTGGTGACAACATCAATTTAAAAAACAGTGCCTGTTGTCAATCAGCCACAATTAACCAGTCCATATTAATGGACCTTTTACCACGCTGCTGACTGTCTGCTCTCAAAACATTTTACCTATTCCCTATACACAGCCTGAAAGATGCGCTCTGACTAAAGCCACAGACGACTGATCTATCGTCGGGCAAATATGCATATTGTATGGTCATCATTTCCGGCCATGTAACACGCTTGGCTAACCTGTTATCTTCTGCTTCTAGCTCTTAAAGAGGCAACAACGACACGATCGTGACTCTAAGAATGGTAGATCGTAAAATATGAAAAATGCAGAAGCACGCAAATCTTCATTTCATGTCGTACAAAACAGTCAACAATTGTGATTTAATTGTATTAGCAGCTCCAGAGGTTAGTACTCGCAACTCACCATCGCCTAGAGCATTTGCCTCGATTATCAGCGATTCGCCATCTACGTAGAGTTATACAATAGGGGATGTACAACAATGGGCTTGCAATGGTATTTAGTAGTGATACAATCCACATACCACGAGTATCGACATGCGACATGCGACATGCGAACCAAGCCACATTACAAGATTCTCTATGAATGAGAATGAGAATCGCTGCACAGCTGGCGCTCACAGGTGCTCGCTGTCTCGCTCGCTTCTTGATGAGATCATAGATCGGCCAGCAGTCGATTCGACTGGATATGCTCGTCCGAATCCAGGCTGGTCCACATCCACAATCGCGCGCGATGGATATCAGACCAGCTCGACGATGCAAGCTGATAGATCCTCCGCAGCCAATACAAGCAAACCAAGCAGGGTCGTCGCAACAGGGCGGATTCGGGACCCAGCAGACATTTAAGCATGGAGATCTGGCTGGGCACATCGGCATTTGCATGTCCATCTCATCACCCTACACCGTACACCGTTCACGGTACACCGTGGGGTACCTGCCGGGCATTGATGAACCTGCCTGCACATGAACACCCAACATAGCTGACGCTCCTGCCTACCGGCTGTGAATGTGGGCTTCTAAGGACATTACCAGTTCCCCACCATGCCAGGCCAGGCCCACTTGGCCTACTGGCTCTCTCTAGCACTGGCCTTTGGACGATGAGCACGGGCCTCCTCCTCCTCTCCTCCTCCTCCATCTCTCACTAATCACTAAGCCGTGCAACCTCCTAGCTCCAAGTGTTTCTTTTTCCCGGCAGGCCAGGATTCTCGCGATCGCCCCTGCCAGTTCTCCTCGCTCGCCATCAGGCGTTTCTTTTGGCCTACTCAGTGGGGGAGGGGAGCGGTCCTAGCACCTGGATCTGACACAGGTACCGCTTGCCGCCCAACTTTAACCCCTGTTGATCGCACGCTCCCGCGCCCGCGAGGGGGGGGGGCGCTGCCTCCGGCGGCTGGGCGCTGCCCAGACCCGTTGCTCCGCTGCGCGGAGGGCATGGATCGAGGCCCCTTCATCCCCGTGCGACCGTGGCAGCAGCTCCAAGCCCTCCGCGCAGCGGAGCAACGGGTCTGGGCAGCGCCCAGCCGCCGGAGGCAGCGCCCCCCCCCCTCGGAGTCCCTCGCGGGCCCCCACGGTGAGGGTGATTGCAGGGGGGTCTCGGTTTGGGGAGCATGCGTGGTCTCACTAGTAAACGGCGCAACGGTGCGCGCAGACGACGGGGGTCCAGCTGACGATGGGGGAGGAGAAGGAATTGGTAATCTTGGGTCGGGCGTAGCTGGCGTTGCGGGCTGCAGCTGGAACGTCGCAGTGTAGGCGCTTGAGCTGGCGGGCTAAGAGGGATTTCTGCACGGGAGCGCAGGAGACACCAGCGCCAGGCAGGGCGCAGCCTGAGAGCCGAGCGGCCGCAGGCAAGTGCAACAGCGGGCAGCACAAAAATTAAGTTTAAGCGTCAGCAGCAGCGGCAGCGGCAGCGGCAGCGGCAACCGGAGATCAGGTCAGAGAGAGTGAGCGTCAGTCAGCGGCAGCGTCAGTCAGTGAGCGAACATAATAATGTGTTTAAAGGTTTCATTAAAGGGTAACAATGAATGATGGGAGAAAACCAGGCAAAGGAGAGCATGGAATGAAGGTAGGAACGGAAAAGAGCCGGAACCAGAATGCGGTGGTTCGGATCCGGAAACGGATCCAGAGGAGCTCCTCGCTGGACAAGTATGTCAGGAAATGGGCAGGCTGCTGGTTTAGGCGAAATGCATAGTTCTCAAGCCAGATTAAGCGTTAGTAATTCTCTGCAGCTGCCTGCCCATCGCGGCAGGTGCATATGCTCGAGGTGCATGTCGGCTAAGATATTGCCCGCAAATAAACAGATGACGTGGAAATCTTACGTCATGTATGAAGTGCGCCCAGACTGGCAGTCGACTCGGGGGTGGCTGGAGGGGAGGTGGGGGAGGGTGCGGGCGAGTCTGAGTCCGAGCGCGAGCGCGAGCGCGATCTGAGTCGATTTTCCGGGAAAGCACATGCGCTGGTTGTTAGCGAAGCAGACACAAAGAGACTCGTGGCGGTGAGGCGGTGGGACGGAGCGCGTTCTGCGGTGGGGCGATCGAGGGGCGATGTACAGGGGGATAGACGTGATGGGCGGTAAAAGCCGGTGATCGATTGGCGGATTTGCCTTGCAAATCTAGATAACAACGCAAGACCACCAAACGGTCTATTCCATACGGCTGAGCGCACGAGCCCCCCAAGCCCCCAAAACCCAGCTCTCCGCGAAGCGGAGCAACGGGTCTGGGCAGCGCCCAGCCGCCGGAGGCAGGTCACCCAGACCCCCCCTTATGCCAGTCCAATCTGAGCTGATGCCAGCCGGTCGCTGGGCTGGGAGTGGGAGAACGGGACCTTTTGCGCTTGCGCAAGCGGTGGCGGCGGTCTGGAGAAGGAGGAGGAGAAGGAGATGGTGGTTGTGAGAGAGGCTTGAATCCGATATGGGCGTAGAAGCTGCGAGCAGAGGAGTTTGCGTTGAGCACGGTGAGAACTAAGGGCAGGCAGGAGTTTGCCGCTTGAGCGAGGAGCTTGATTTCGGAGATTAAGCGAGAGCCATAGCCTGCGCCCTGGAACTGGGGATCCACATGGAGTTCGTACAAATAGGTAACGGGCAAGCCAGTTCCATCTGGGTTCAGATGGTCATGGAGAACGAAACTAGCGAACGCGCTAATAGCCGTGGCAGAGCCGGAACGAGGGCGAACTATTAAATATTCCATGCCGGGGGTGAGTTTCATTTCAGCCTTTTTGTGGCGCGCATTCCACCCCATGCCAGATGCGATGTACAATCCACGCAGTCTGCGAACCATTTTGTAACAGTGGTCGAAGTCGGCGTCAGCGATATCGCTTGCTGAGACACGCTGGATGAGTTGAGATGGCATGGCCACGAGCCAGTTTATCACACAATCAATCACAATCACCAATCACGATCACTCAATCACTATCTGTATACAATCTATCACACAATCACCACCCAATTACCAATCACCAATCACAATCTATCACAATCACCAATCACACAATCACCACCTAATTACCTTAAGTTGCTTGCCGTTTTGACTCTGTCCCTGATTAGCAGGGCCCATATATAAACAGTCTCACAACCCACACGCACACCGCCGAAATAGGAAAGCGGCCAGAAACAAAAACAAACACCCAACCCGCAGAACCCCAAAAGCAACGCACTCTGGAGGGGGTTCCAAAAAGAAAACAACATCTCTCTCTCTCTAGTCGTCGGTGGGGGGTCCAGCGTCCTGTGCCTGCAATAAAGACAAGGAGTGTTCTTCCACGGGAGACGGGACGGGATGGGACCGGGGGAGAAGGGGAACTGCCTCCGGCGGCTGGGCGCTGCCCAGACCCGTGGCTCCGCTTCGCGGAGAGGCTGGGAGCGTGGTGTGGACGTCGTACCCCGCTTGCAGCTCTGGTGCTGGATGGGCCAAAGCGATTGCTACGGCATACTCGCTTTCGGCTAAGCCTGGTGGCATATTCTATGGTTCTGACGTAAACCAGCTGCGAAGCGTTACAGTTAGCGGTCTCTGTTCTCTGGCACTGATGAGTCCTGGCTGCATTTCCTGCGTTGCTTGCAGTATTATTTTTCCGTCAACTCAGTTGGGGGTGCAGTACATTCCAATGAGACGGGCAGAGCAGGCAAACAGGCAAGCAGGCAAACAGGCAAGCAGGCAGAGCAGGCAGAGCAGGCAGGCACAACAGATTGGGCAGGGGATCCTCGACAGGCTGGAGGAAAGGAAGCGAGAAAGTAGCAGACAAGCCAGGAGGACAGGAGGAGCAAGAGGAGAAAAGAAAGTTGTGCGGGAACCGTGCAACTTTGAGAAAGACCACCGGAGATAAATTGCGATAAACGGCAGGTTAAAAGGGTGGGGGGGATGGCAGATGAAAAGATGGGTGGAGAGAGCCGATAGGCCATAGGCGACAGCGAGCAAGGCGAGGCGAGAGGCGAGAGAGCGCGCGGCCCTCGCTTGCCTGGCCTGCTTGGCGAGCTGAGGTGAACAGAGGGCTGAGTTCGGCCCGGCAACTCCTTCTCTGCTTGCCCAGGCTGCTTGTTCAAAGAGGGGGTCAGGGGCGTCCAGGGCCCAGGCCGTGCGACGAGTAAAGTTGAGTTAGTGGTGTGGTGTACGGCACCAGCCAAGCGCTTCCCGTCCCAAGTCCATGTCCAAGTCCAAGTCCAAGTCCAAGTCCAAGTCCAAGTCCACGTCCATCTCCACGTTCATCTTCCCTCCTCCCCCCCGCCCCGGGCCCACTCCTCTCCCCAGACGCTCCCAGCATCGAGCGAAGCGAGCAACCAGGTCTGGGCGGAGCCCAGCCGCCGGAGGCCTCACCGCACCGCCCCGCGCAGCCCTCACGACCAAAGCCACCCCCTCGCTGGGTGCTCCCCCTGCGGCTGCGCCATGGTTGCGGATCGATCGACAGCTGGACCGCTGGCAAAAAACAACTGTGATCGGCGGGTTCCCAATCCGTGCGGCCACTATTCAAAAAGCAATGGCAAAAGGCGTGGGAAAAAAGAAACCAACTATCCCAGTGCTCGGGCCAGGTGTAATCGTCAGGGCACCTGCCTAAGCATATAAATGGGAGATAGTTCCCGCGTCGCGCGTTGTATCTCTCTCTCTCTTACTCTCGCTCGAGGTGGACCTTTTTTTTTTTTTCTTTACCATTTATATTTATTTTAATTCCACTGTGTGTGTTTGTTTATTTGCTTTGTTGGTCGTTGCAAAGAGAAATAGATGATTGACAGGCCCACCACGAGGTAATACAGGAATTGACTTTTTGAATTTATTTTCATTCTTTTTTTAGTTTACAGAACAGAGTTGTGAGGAGTTGTCAATTGAGATAAGGTATGTTTTACATGTTAAATGAAGAAGATATTCGAGGTTTGATGTTTGAGAAGGATGATCGTCGAGGAGCGGCTAGCAGTATTGTTTAGAGCAGAGCTGTGAGAACTTATGGCTTAGCTAGTCAGGCAAATAGCTATCTTTCATGTCATGAACTCGCTCAATTGATTCACTCTCATTACTAACTTTTTAGCACATCCTCAAACTCCACTCACCCATTCCAATCTCGTTTGGACCCATCATGATAGCGGCCACCATACAAGATATCTCATCCAATTCAAGACGGTTTCCAAATCTTAATAACGAATCTTACCATAACAGTTCCAATCCAGGCTCAACTATCCCTTCTAACGCGAATAGTAGCATGTCTACTTACCCACTTCCACAACTTCATCAATCGAATCTTGTCCAGAAAATAGAATCCAATTCGGCTTATACGTCTCAGTCCCCTACTACCAACCTTTCTAACATTTCCTCATCGGCCGCGGCTTCTGCGGCTTCTGCAGCAGGAACAAACTCAGATCCCAATTACTACTATTATCCTCCTCCTTCAAGTGGTAGATCCAGCACCGACGATTTAGACCCCTTGGGCCAGTCCTATTCTAGAAGACCTCAACAACAACAACAACAGCAGCAGCCTATACAGCCGCCAACTCTACCTCTACCATTTAATAGACCTATGTCATTGCCTTCAGTGACTGGCGTAGAAGAGAACGCGCAACAGAACAGTCGAACTAATAATAACAACCAACCACCACCGCCTCAACAACAACAACATCTACAAAACAATAATATGTCTGGTGGAATCCCCCAACAGCCTCAATTACCGGCTCTTTACCAACAACAATATCCTCCATTATACCAACAGCCTCAACAAAACCAGGGCTCGGGTGGTTATGGAGATCTGGGCGCTCAACAACAACAACAACAACAGCAGCAACAGCAACAACAACAGAGGTCTTTATCTATTGGCCAACAACAGCCAATGGGTCAACCAATTGGTCATCCTCTAAGTCACCATCCAATGTATATGCAACAACCTCCAATGGGCCAACCAACAAACTCTGGCCCAGGCCCAGCGCCTCTACCGATCCCTACATTATCATCCATTCCAATGGGCGGTGCTTATGTCACTGGTCCATCTACAACCTCAACATCTTCGTCTGGCCCTCCATCCCATCTCATGACCACATTCAACTCGAAAATCTCCCTAAGGTCTCTGAAAAAACATGCCTGCACCGTCTGTGGTAAGCGATTCACTCGTCCTTCGTCTCTTCAGACTCACATGTATTCTCACACGGGCGAAAAGCCCTTCAAATGTGAGTACGAGGGATGTGGCCGAAGCTTCTCGGTAGTCTCAAATCTGCGCCGTCATAAAAAGATCCATGGCGTCTACCCGTAGTTATCCATGTTATGCCTTCTTCCACCACCTCAACGAAACACACACCTCTCTATATAAATTTCTATGTATACTAGTCACTGCACTTCCTCGCCTTGGTAGTGGCGCCTTTTATTATTATTATTATTATCTAATGAACGCACTTTTTTTTTATTACTACTGTCTATGAGATAACTGGAAGGGGGGGGGGGGGGTCTGCCCCGGGCGGCTGGGCGCTGCCCAGACCCGTTTGCTCGCTTCGCTCGATGATGCTGGTTAGCTGAATTCGGAGTATGCTGGAAGTGCCTCGTCAAGTCCATCTTGCTGGAGATGCCGTCTTTCTGCCTGTGCTTCCGCCACCGCGTCTGTGAAATCAAACACTCCGCCTTCGTTGAATACAATCTTCACTTTCCACATTTGTTGACCGTCTTGTTGCTGTGATGGAGATACTCGCGTTGGAATCACCAACGCTTGCCAGTAGTTGGCTCCGAACCATGGTTGAACAAGTCCACAGCTGGCCAGCTTGGTCAGATCACACCCAAACGACTTGAACTCCTCTTTCTCGCTTGGTCGTCCAAATACTGTATATGTCTTGGTAGCCGCCACAGGAAGATAGATAATTCGCTTATTGCTAACATAGGCCGTCCCTTTGCTGCTGGAAACTGTCATTTTACTACCACTACTGCCACTGTTGCTATGCTGAGACACTGGCTCTTCATTCTGGACAAGCTCAAAAGATACACCCTGTTTCGAGAACCGGAACATCTCGCCTGGCAGTTCCAAAGGCCGTCCATTCTCCACCGTCACCCAATTGATACTCATAAGTGTAAAAGTGTATTTTAGAGTTTGAGTCCAGTGTGAGAGAGGAATGAGGAAGAGACGTTTCTGACAATTTCAATTATGGCGTTGCGGGTCTTATCTTATCTATGCTGCAGCCGTACACTAGACTGTAGGAAAGACTGTAGGGAAGACCCTGTCCATGGGTCATTTAAAAGCTCTAATACGAGCGAAAAGTTAGAGATGAGGACATGGATAAGGACACGGATGGTAACAAGAGATTTAATGGCGGTAGACGGGTAGGAGAGTGTAGAAGGCGTAGGAGGAGTAGGAAGGTACAATTAGATAAGACCAAGGAAGGCACAGCTAGGCACCGGGCTGACTACCTCCCAAAGCAATATCCTCATGAGCCGATTCCAGAAATACCCGACTATCTCTTCATTTAATTATTCACTCTGATAATTAACTTCCAATATTATCCTCTAGCCTAACCATCTCTTTCCTCGTTAAAATCATATCTCTCATGATAGTGCCGAAAGTGAGGTCATGCATGCACCATCAAAAAAAAATTTGGAAAACGGTTCTCAAAACTTTTCAGTTGAAAGCCCAGTTTCAGTTTTCAGTGAGAAGAATTTTTTTTTTGAACGACCTGAAATCATCGCAACTTTTTAAGACCAGATCAAAGTCGTTTTGTTTTGTGAAGAGAGGCCGTTATTTATTTGACTCCTTTGTGTCGGTTATTTATTATTTCATATTCAACAATGCAACTTACTTGGAAAGATATCCCGACCATTCCAAATGCTAATGAGTTTTTGGACGTCGTGTTGAATAGAACTCAGCGTAAGACACCTACTGTCATTCGTGCTGGGTTCAAAATCACTCGTATTCGAGCTTTTTATATGAGAAAGGTTCGATACACAGCAGATGGCTTTTGCGAAAAACTTCAACAGATTGTTGACTCGTTTCCAAATATTAATGAAATTCATCCATTTCATAGAGATTTGTTGGACACCTTGTATGAGAAAAATCATTATAAAGTATCATTAGCTGCAGTGTCTAGAGCTCGTTCGCTTGTAGAACAGGTATCAAGAGATTATGCTCGTCTACTCAAATTTGGTCAGTCTCTGTTTCAATGTAAGCAGCTTAAACGGGCCGCTCTCGGTCGTATGGCAACTATTGTTAAGAGACTTAAAGATGCCCTGTTATATCTAGAACAAGTCCGTCAACATTTGGGCCGTTTACCCAGTATCGATCCAAATACAAGAACTTTACTCATTTGCGGTTATCCAAATGTTGGTAAATCGTCTTTTTTGAAAAGCATCACCAGAGCTGATGTCGAGGTCCAACCTTATGCCTTTACCACCAAATCTTTATATGTGGGTCATTTCGATTATAAATATCTGAGATTCCAAGCTATTGACACTCCTGGTATTCTCGACCGTCCTACCGAAGAGATGAATAACATTGAAATGCAGTCCATCTATGCTATTGCTCATATTCGTTCATGTGTTCTTTATTTCATGGATCTTTCTGAGCAGTGTGGATTCTCAGTAGCAGACCAAGTCAAACTATTCCACTCTATCAAGCCTCTTTTCGCTAACAAATCGGTCATGGTTGTCATCAACAAAATCGATCTTGTTAAGCCCCAGGATCTGGATGAAGAGAAACAGGCTCTTTTAAAATCCATGACTGTCACTGATGGTACTATGACTGTAGAAATTTTACAAACCTCTTGTCATACTGAAGAAGGTATTATGGATGTTCGTAACAAGGCATGTGACAAATTACTCACTGCTCGTATTGAACAAAAGATGAAATCTTCTTCTAGAATTAATAGCATTCTTAACAAGATCCATGTGGCTCGTCCTTCACCTCGTGATGATTCCCCCGTTGCTCGTGATCCATTTATTCCTGCTGGAGCTGCTGAAAAAGTCGCCAATTACAATCCTGAAGACGCCAACCGTCGTGTTCTTCAACGAGACATTGAGATTGAAAATGGTGGTGCTGGTGTATTCCAGCCCGATTATAAGGATGCATATATTTTGGAAGATGAATCTTGGAAACAAGATATCATTCCTGAATTACTGGACGGTAAGAATGTTTATGACTTTATTGATCCAGACATTTCTGCCAAATTACAGGCACTTGAAGAAGAAGAAGAGAAACTCGAACAACAAGGGTTTTATGATCTTTATAAGTCTGATGATGATGACGATAATAGTGAAGACGAAGAAATTGCTGTCAAGGCCGAGTGGATTCGTAAAAAGCATAAACTCATGATTAACGCTGCCAGATCAAAGCGTACTATTAAGAATAGAGGAGGTGTTATTCCCCGGAAATTGGCCAAACGTACTCTATCTCAAATGGAAACTCACTTCGATAATATTGGTGTCGATGCTTCTGCTGTTTCTCAACGTGCTCGAGCTCTGGCTGCTCGTATGGACTCGGAATCGGGACAAGAGGTTGTTATGAGAGAACAAGATGGTCCTGTTGTTGATACCAATCGTATTCCTAAGAAAGATCAATCTGATCGTAGATATGATGGTGTGGGTACAACCAAGCGATCCAAGGCTGAGAGATTGGCTAAACTCGATCAACGAGACCGTAATAGAGCCGCTCGTGCTGGTGAGGGTGATAGACATACCACTGCTAGTATACCTAAGCATCTTTTCAGTGGAAAGCGTGGCATGGGTAAGACCCAGAGACGTTAGACAAAAACGAAAAAGTGGTTTTTTTTCCTTTGATTTCTGTGTATTTGTGTATTTTGTTTTTAATGTGTTTTTTTTAGTTATGTTTGCAGACTCGGGCAGCACTGAGGCAGGCGGATCCGAAGTAGGTTCCTGGACCCTGCATAAAAACTGGTACGCCCTGCAGCAGACTGCATTAGCGGTGAAAACGTTTTCATGCTCGGGACTATTATCAGAACTAATAACTGGCTATTTATATGAATTGAAAAAAGGATAAATTACGCTGTACGCACGCTGTGTGCTGGTTATCATAGCTGCTCTTCTCAGCTATCTTGGCTGCTTCTCAGCTATCTCGGTCTGCTATTCCATCTTTCCAATCATAAATGATTAATTTTCTCGTGCCGATTATCATTTTCTCGTGATTACATTCTCGTGCTTGCTCCTCATTATTAGTTGTTTGCTAGACTCGTTGACTCGGTTATCAGTTCGTAACCAATTTCCATAACAAATGGCTCAAAGCATATCTTATGACTCTGGCCCGGTGCTCGCACGCACTTTACTCGGTGCCTGCGCCGTGCATCATGCCCGATGAGCTCTCAGTCTCACTGATAAGGATGCCGTAGACTATAAATATCCTTGGGACGCAGTTTTTTAGTTTTTTCAAAAAATCGGTTGCTCTGTTTGCTATTCTGTGTGCTCTTTTGCAGGTCGTTTGTATTTGTTGACTTTCAACAGTCATTTTTTCAAAGCTGAGAACAATTCTGGCCTCTACTACCATCAGGGTTGGAGTCTGTTTGTGCATACTGTGATAGTCAAAAGATAAGATTGAAGAATGGTTATTCTTTGCGAGTCCACTTGTACCACGGTCCAGCATCCACTGACCAGGAGTGTAGGACAACCAACACCTCTTGCATTGCCTTATATTGAAACTCCTCTTGTGCCTTCTTTATATTTATCAGAACAAATCGGTTGCAAGGTATATTTGAAATTGGAGCAGGTTCAACCTTCAGGGTCGTTTAAATCTCGAGGGCTTGGCAACCTGGTTTATGAAACAGTCCGTAGCTCGCCAATTGGGTCTCAATTCCACTTTTTCAGCTCTTCGGGTGGAAATGCTGGCTGTGCTACTGCTTATGCCTGTAAATTATACAAGCAGAAATGTACAGTTTGTGTACCCCTGAGTACTCCTCCAGCAATGGTGGAACGTATTCGACGGGCTGGTGCAACGGTTGTTATTCATGGTAAATATATCGCCAATTCAGACCGATACTTGAGAGAAGTGTTGATTCCTGCTTCAGATCTACCTGCGGTATACTGCCATCCTTATGATAATGAGCTTGTATGGGAAGGTAACTCGTCTCTTGCTACGGAAATGGTATCTCAAGTCAATGCTTTACATATTGCTAAACCTTCTGCTGTAGTATGTTCAGTAGGAGGAGGTGGAATGTTTAATGGTCTTGTTCAAGGGTTCCAGAAATGCAATTGGGCAGATGTTCCTATTGTTGCAGTTGAAACTGAGGGTTGTGCCACTCTAAACAAATCTATTAAAGCAGGAGGAATTCAGGTTCGTGTCGAGCATCCCTCAACTATTGCTAAATCATTATCCACTGTTTCTGTAACCAGAGAGACCATTGATTACGCCATACATAAACATCCGACACATGCAATGACTGTTACTGATGCTGAAGCTGCCACTGCCTGTATCGAGTTTGCCAACGATCATAAGCTTCTTATAGAAGCTGCTTGTGGAACGGCCCTTGCACCTCTTTATACCAAACGTATTTTAGACGTTGTTCCCACCCTCGATGAGGATTCCGTCGTGGTAGTAGTGGTCTGTGGTGGTACTGCCGTGAGCTGGGAAATCCTCGAGCAGTATTCTAAAGAATATGGAGTGCCTCTATACTAATGCTTTTTTTCTTGTTTTGTCTTTTACTATTTATTTTTTATTTTTCTAATCTTAACTGATTTTTATTGTTTCCAACTTTTCCTTTTGATGTTGCCAGTACCCTGATCGATTGGGAACTAGCTTCTCAAGCCTAGTCAATACTTCAATGCCATTGACTTTGTCGTTTTCTTGTCCATATATTCTGCTAAGCAGTTCAAGAGCGTGTGTAGACTCTACTTGAGGACCGTCTGTAAATTGCAGACAGAACGATTTCAACTCTTCTATTTTATGAGCGTGATTCTCATATTTATCATACAGACCAGCTAGATAAGTCCATGCTGCCTCATTCTGAGGTGCAAGTGCAATCTGCTCTTGAACAAACTCTCTTTCTTTTCTAAACAATTCCTCATGTACAATGTTTTTGGAATCACTCAAAACTCCCCATGTACTATGAATAAAATACCTATAACTCCAAGCCGAGTTGTTATAAACATCATCCTCAATGAATTGTCTGCTAAACTCCAGTTGACTGTCGAGTGAGAACCACTTCTCAAAGTCCCCTTCTTGCGACCGAGCTCCCTCGACACCACCACCTTCGCCATAACGGGTAGATACTTGAGTAATAACCCACTTCAAGTATGACCAGCCATGAAAGTTCTTACTATCATCAGTTAGAACCTCACGAACTACTTCCAATTCCCTCAGATAAAACATTCTTGATTTGGGATTGTCTTTACGAGCTGGTGCTAGACCCTGACGGTAGTTCCAGACTTGATAATTCTTAGGGTTCTCAAGAGTAGTGCTGTTAAGCCAATCGGTAAATTCGACCATATCGAAATCCTCATCGCCCTCTGGAACCAACCGTTGATCCAGGGGTACCAGTCTTTTACCAATGCTCTTTAATATTCTCGACCGATATTCCCAAACCGTATAATGAGCGGCATTCCTTTCAATTACGTCTACCGTTAATGCCAAAGCTCTCTCTGAATACTCTTCTGTCGCCATAATTGTCCTCAACCGGTTGATGGCAGTGGCATATTCTGGTTTGAACATAATAGGAGCCAAAAGCTCGACTTTTTTGTCCTGAACTATTTCGTTTACATCCGACCAGTCATATAACTCAGTCATATTTGACACTAAAAACCACCCGTAATAAAAGGCAAGAAGAAGAGATCAAACTTTCGACATTTAAATCTCATATCCTCATATCCTCATATCCTCATATCCTCATATCCTCATATGTGGACGGTTATCTGGCATCAACCCTAACATTCACAGATAACCTTGCAGGTTCCACAATGGCGATCATGTCAGATAAGCTGTGATTGAGAGATGTATGATAATGATGATAGTAGCGAACACCCAAGTATAGGTATTATACAATAGTATATGTAAAAATGATAATAGGAATATATATATATCTGTATATTTATATGGTACCAGTATAATACAATCTACCGATAGCGGTTAGGGTGCGCGAAACTCGAAATTTTTCAGGATAAGGGTATTATCCAGTTTATGAGTGATAGAGTAGAGAGATATATATAAAAAAAAAAATATTTCGAAACAACTGTGGGCTTTTGGATCTGATCTTTCAAATATAGCTGATTTTTCCCCCATTAACAATGACATCTCCTGCCGAAGTGGTCGAGGTGTCGGCAGTATTCGATACCATTTTGGTGCTCGATTTCGGATCCCAGTACTCGCATCTCATCACCAGACGTCTACGTGAGTTCAA
Source organism: Sugiyamaella neomexicana (assembly GCA_030555635.1). Classification (NCBI taxonomy): domain Eukaryota; kingdom Fungi; phylum Ascomycota; class Dipodascomycetes; order Dipodascales; family Trichomonascaceae; genus Sugiyamaella; species Sugiyamaella neomexicana. The sequence goes on along the minus strand of JANIWN010000045.1, from coordinate 54,114 downwards.
TGTATACGCTGAAATGCTACCTTGTACTCAGAAGATCTCAGAGCTTAGCTGGAAACCCAAGGGTGTCATTCTATCTGGTGGCCCTTATTCAGTCTATGAGAAAGGAGCTCCTCATGTTGATTTGGACGTTTTCAAACTTGGAGTCCCTATTCTAGGTATATGTTATGGTATGCAGGAGTTGGCATGGATTAACGGCCGAGGTGTCGCTCGTGGAGAACATCGTGAATATGGTCATGCTACTATTCATGTCCAGGATTCAGATAACAAACTTTTCCGAGGCATTGATAATTTCCAAGTATGGATGTCTCATGGTGATAAACTCAATGAATTACCTAGTGGTTATAAGACCATTGCTACTACTGATAATTCTCCTTTTGCTGCTATTGCCCATGAATCAGATTCTATATGGGGTATTCAGTTCCACCCGGAAGTTACTCATACTACCAAGGGTAAGCAGTTGTTGGAGAATTTCGCAATCCATATTTGTAAAGCAGATCAAAAATGGAATATGAAGAACTTCATCACTACTGAGATTGAACGCATTCGCAAACTGGTGGGTGAACATGGTGAAGTCATTGGTGCGGTTTCTGGTGGTGTCGACTCTACAGTTGCTGCTAAACTCATGAAAGAAGCCATTGGTGATCGATTCCATGCTATTCTAGTCGATAACGGTGTTATGAGACTCAACGAATGTGTAGAAGTTAAAAAAACCTTGTCTGATGGCTTGGGTATCAACCTTACGGTGATTGATGCAGCCGATGAGTTTATTTCTAAATTGAAAGGAGTTACGGATCCCGAGAAAAAGCGTAAGATCATTGGTAATACATTTATCCATATTTTCGAGCGTGAAGCAGCTCGTATTCAACCCAAAGGTGGTGATGAAATCGAATTCTTGCTTCAAGGAACTCTTTACCCTGATGTCATTGAAAGTATCTCATTCAAAGGACCTTCACAAACTATCAAGACTCATCATAATGTTGGTGGTTTATTGGAAGATATGAAATTGAAACTTATTGAGCCTCTTCGTGAATTATTCAAGGATGAGGTTCGTGCCTTGGGAGAATTGATGGGAATCCCACATGATCTTGTTTGGAGACATCCTTTCCCCGGTCCGGGTATAGCTATCCGTATTCTCGGAGAAGTAACTCCCGAGCAAATCAAGATTGCTCGTCATGCTGACGCTATTTATATTGAAGAGATCAGAAAGGCTGGTATCTATGATAAGATTTCTCAAGCCTTTGCATGTCTACTTCCTGTAAAGTCTGTAGGAGTTATGGGTGATCAACGTACCTATGAACAGGTCATTGCTCTACGAGCCATTGAAACTTCTGATTTCATGACAGCTGATTGGTATATTTTTGACGCAGTGTTCCTTAAAAACGTTGCGAAACGAATTGTCAATGAGGTTGATGGAGTTGCTCGTGTTGTATACGATATTACCTCCAAGCCTCCTGCCACTGTTGAGTGGGAATAAATCCTAAATAAATATATATAGACCCAAACTACTTAATATCTAGTCGAGTTACAAATGCAAAAGTATAATCGCCGTCATGAGATACGGTGACAAGGAATTTTTCTCGTTTCAAGTACGAATCGTTTGTGATTATACGTTGACCTCCTTTGGTGCTGCTGGTCGTTCTATACCACTCATTAAATCGACAAGTTTTCTGGTCAACTGCATCTAAGCTTTTATACAGAGCCTCTTTAACTGCCCAAGTGGAGGCAAGAAACTGCATTTGTCTACTATGGCTGTTGATTCCTTCGAAAGTTGGTAACTCATGCCGAGGGTTGAGAATGCGACGTGCAAACCGATTGAGTTTCTGAGGCGAACTCATGAATCTTGCGATTCTCGAAGTAACCAGAATGTCATTGCCTATTCCTCGAACTGACATGATCAATAATGATGATGAACTTCAACATCTACCATCTCAATTTTGAACATCAAAGCCACATATTGTGAGGCGGCGTTTGACGTTTTGGAAAAAGTGGTGAACCTCCGTTGACTCACTTTTCAACGAGCCATCAACGATATTAGAGCCGAGTTAAGTATAGATCTGGCAACACGTTCATTAGATATAGAGATTTACAGGATTATATTCCTGTTTTTAGATTCCCTTAGACACATAGACACCTCTACACACCACTGCTCTAGACTCCACTACACTCACAATGGCTTCTTCCGTACCAGGAAATAGACCCCTTCCAGAATCCCGTTATGATCTGTCCTCTTATATGGGCAGAGTTCAGCATTGCGCCGAAGTGTCAGACCCTCGCATGTTGTTCAATACATCCAAAGATATCGAGCTGGCTCGTCAGCTTATAAGTGGCTATAAGAACTCTGCTAATGCTGTCATGACTCCCGAGCTGTGGAGAGCTAAACGAGTTCTGGACTCGACGTTGCATCCGGATACTGGGGTCCCGGTTGTACTTCCTTTTCGAATGTCGTCATATGTTTTATCTAATTTGGTTGTCACAGTTGGCATGTTGACGCCAGGACTCGGGACCGTTGGTACGCTGTTCTGGCAGATTGCCAACCAGAGTCTCAATGTTGCTGTCAATACTGCCAATGCCAACAAATCGCATCCTTTGTCCACTCAGCAGCTTGTTACCAGTTATCTTCTTGCCGTCAGTGGCTCATGCTCTGTAGCCCTGGGACTCAATGCTCTGGTGCCTCGTTTAAAGAACGTTTCCGTCAATACCAAGGCCATCATGTCTCGACTCGTGCCATTTGCTGCTGTTGTATCGGCTGGTATTGTCAACGTGTTCCTCATGAGAGGAGAAGAGATCCGTAAAGGCATCACGGTGTATGATCCCGACACCAATGAGCCCGTAGGCACGTCTAAAATAGCTGCCAAGTATGCTGTTGGTGAAACTGCTCTTTCCCGTGTCATCTGTGCCACTCCCATCATGGTGTTCCCTCCTTTGGTTCTGTATCGGCTCCAGCGAGGAGTGCTCCGTGGCAAATCCAACCTGGCTGTCACGGCTGCCAATCTAGGCCTTATCACCATCACGTCCTTTGCGGTTCTTCCCTTTGCCCTCGGGGTGTTTCCTACCAAACGCATTAAAAACACCTCTGATCTCGAGCCCGAGCTCGCAAACGTCAAGTCCTCCAAGGGGACCCCCGTCTCCCAGGTCTGGTTTAATCGTGGCATGTAACTCTATATATATTCACTTTTTCACTCGGCGCTGTTGCCTCCGGCGGCTGGGCGCTGCCCAGACCCGTGGCTCCGCTTCGCGGAGTGCTGGGAGCGTGGGGCACTTCGACTCTCTGCGAAGCAGAGCTACGGGTCTGGGCAGCGCCCAGCCGCCGGAGGCAGACACGGGGGTGGCACGGGGCACGACATAGACATTACGAGGACCAGTAGGACCAGGCGAGCTTTTCGAAGTCGGCGTTGTCCATGGTGGCGAAGTCGGTGATGACGGACGGTGGGTACGAGTGCGCGTATCCAACGCCGGGGCCGCCAAGTACGGTGTCGAAGATCTGGAAGTCTGGGGGGAGTTGCTGGCGGAGCTGGGCCACGCGCGCATGGAGGTCTTCTTTGCTCATGTCGTTGGTGACGAGAGTGATGGCACAGCCGCCGCCACCGGCGCCCGTGAGCTTGGTCTCGCCTATGTCGAGGCCGTCAGCAATGCTTTTGGTCTGTTCGAGCGCCGGGTGACTGACTCCTAGCGCAACCAGAAGGGCGTGGTTGATATGGACTAGTGAGCCCAGGTTGACGGCAATGACGGAGCTGGATTCACCGCTGGTCAGGATCCTGTACGCCTCTTCAGAAACATGCTCAATAGCATCGAGAATGGGGCCGATGACAGTAGGAAGGCGGTCTCGCAATTTGCCTACATTAGCCACAAGCTCAGAGGTACGACGAGGATAGCCCGTATTGGTGAGAACGAGCTTGACACGAGGGAAGCTGGTGATAGGCTCCATAATGTTTGGACGGCGAAACTTCACGGCTCCGCCACGAGTGGCCACAGTATTATCAATGCCAGATGGATTACCATGAATACAGCATTCACCAATAAACGCCCAGCTGTTGATGAGCTTGATATATGGCTCATGCGGAGTAGCGGTAGGAGAGCTAATATGGCCGGCCAAAGTCAGCAGAGCAGCAGAAAGGCATACAGAAAGACAGGCAGATGAGCCCAGACCCGCTCCTACAGGAAGAGTGGATCGCGTGGTGAACTTCTTTCCGGCGGTATCTCGTGAACACAGACTCATATACAGATATAGAAACGCCTGAGCCGCGGCATGCTGGAAAGTGTTTGTGATTTGATTCAGACAGGTCTGGTTTAACACCCCCACGAGATGCTGATTCAAGCATGATGGCGCGTCCGAGGTTTGTTTGGTTTTCTCAAACTCATCCCAAGGAAGGTCGCTAATTACCCATTTCTGGTCGAATTGGATATCTGCGAAATCCAGTTCGATTATTGAAGAATCCGCCAGGTCGTCCACTCGGGTATAAGTTCTTAAAGACACTGCTGCCGCGATAGCTGGTTTATCATGGACCACGGCATGTTCACCAAACAGAATGACTTTTCCTGGAGAAGACACAATAAAGCTCTTCATAATACGCGACAGACAATGAAAAAGGAGCGACACGAAAATAAACACGACACGGGCGAGATCAAGCTCGAGTGGAGAGATCTTCATCAACCAGATCATCAGGGGGTGAAATATATCTGCTGGTCAGCCGTGCCGTGCCGTTGCAGGCCCGCACGCTGGACCGGGGGGGGGTGGGGTTCGTGGGTTCGCCTCCGGCGGCTGGGCTCTGCCCAGACCCGTGGCTCGCTTCGCTCGAGGCGTGGACCAGTGGCGATGACGACGACCACGACGACCGCGAGTCTCCGCGAAGCGGAGCAACCAGGTCTGGGCGGAGCCCAGCCGCCGGAGGCCGACCAGGGGGCACAGCGGGATATGGATATATATGCTGTTAACCGACCTGGAGTTGAATGTCGATGGTGATAAATGGTAAAGAGCTAAGCCAGAGGACTCAGGCAAGCTAGATAATCACAGGATGTCTTCCAAATCAGCCCGTGCGGTGGGAGAAGATACGTGGAAATACAAGGTCGATAAAATAGTATGTGGAACTGCTTTGTGTGCGTTGTTTGTGGGGTGATAAACTAACGTGTCAAGAACTCTGAACTATTAACGCTCACTTATGGATCCATTGTAGCACAACTGTGTAAAGATTTCGAAGGCGACTATAGCCAAGTAAACAAACAATTGGATAGAATGGGATACAATATTGGGCTACGATTGATTGAAGAGTTTCTTGCCAAATCGGGAACTGGACGATGTCGAGAACTAAAGGAAACCGCAGAGATCATCTCCAAAGTGGGTTTCAAAATGTTTCTAAACATTACACCAACTATCGATAACTGGACTACCGATTATAAACAGTTTAGTCTAATATTCGATGAAAATCCTTTAGCTGAGTTTGTCGAGCTTCCCGATGATGGACGAGCTCATAAAGAACTATGGTATTCCAACATTCTTGCCGGAGTCATCAGAGGCGCCCTGGAAATGGTCCAACTACAAGTCGACACCGAATTCGTCTCCGACACCTTACAAGGGGGTGACTATACTGAGCTTCGAGTCAGGTTCATCAAGGCATTAGAGGACGAGATTCCTCCTGGTGAAGATTAAACGGTGTGTGATGATTTATATATATATAGCATTTTTTAGACGAATGGTTTGGGTGGATGCCTCCGGCGGCTGGGCTCTGCCCAGACCCGTAGCTCCGCATTCGCGGAGTATGAGTGACATGTTAGGGAGAGTTGGCGGCCAATGCTTGGCAGATGTACCAAGATAGAGAATCTTGTATATTCGCTCACATCGCATTACTGGTTCTAAAATAACCCTCGCTTGTATGGAATCTTGGAAATATAGTATCCTACTATGACCCCAACAACTATCAAGCCTATGGTCTCGGCTATATCACTAGGAATAGTCCCCAGCCATACAACTCGATTCAAGACTATATCGAAATCAACCGGGTTCGGCTGCTCCATTAATTGCTGTATGTTGGAATAGTAGTCGATGCTATATTCCACGCCAATTGAACTGGTCTCCTTATCAAACACCAGATCCATTTTCGTCGGCTGGCTAGCTGGCCAGCACACCCGCACTTCATACATCTGCCCCGGAGTCCCTTCAATTCTATACCATTCAAGATTGGTTACCCCGTTGGCGCTCGGCTCTACTCGTCGGACTCGGTGCGCTGGTCGATTGACACGGTCCAATCGAATGCGATTCGATACACTCTGGCTATCATACAACGTCGTGACCCCTGGCCCACCACCACCCGCCGCTGCTGCTGCTACACCTAAAGTGAAACGAATTGTCTCGGTATTTGCCAGCACACCAGTCACCACCGCCGTGACCACGAGTATGAAACGCACAAACACATTCTGTCTCATGGTTGTCGTTGTACAGACTCAAGCGGTTGGTGGTGAGACGGGAGACTGCACCGTGGATAGTGGGGCTAGCTTCGCGGATCCAGGGGGTGGGGGCGGGGGGAAAGGGGGACACGCCTCCGGCGGCTGGGCTCCGCCCAGACCTGGTTGCTCCGCTTCGCGGAGTAAGACGAGTTCTCGGGGCATGAGAGCATGGTTATGGGGGTATGGAACTGTCGAGGCACTTGCCAGTGTGGTTGTTTACTTGATATTTATTTCTCTTACTGCTGAGACGCTGGTATCAGTGATTCAGTGCATCTGTGTTCACTTTTTCGTTCTTAGTACGTTGGACTCTACTCAACTCATTCTGACAATCTCTCTGTACGCTAAACAGGATCCGTTTATTTATATATGAAATGTGCTGGTCAATTATTTATCTATCCATCTACCAGATCGGACCCTGCGCCATGAGCGGCTCTCGCTCCTGCACCTGTATGTACCCGGCAAATTCAGGGGTAACGTCTCTAACGGCGCACTCGGTGTTTATGTCGGTGTTTACAGTCGGTGTTACAGTCTGTGTTACGGCAAATTCGAGGGTAACGTCTCTAACAGCCCACTCGGTGTTTACAGTCGGTGTTACCGTCGGTATTACAGTCGGTATTACAGTCTGTGCTACAGTCTGTGTTACGGTCTGTGCTACGGTCCGTGTTACGGTCTGTGTTTCCACTGTGTTTACACTCGTTTACACTCGTTTACACTCGTTTAGACCTGCCGTTGCCACTCGTCACATCTCCATTCGATGTTGAAACGCTCTGTGAAACTATTGTAGAACGCCAAAGTCATTTCACTTGTTATGCGAATGGTAAAGATTCTAGGTCTACGGTAGGATACTAATTATGCCATAACTCACTACCAGCTCGTGAAGCTGGAAACGCGACTGGTCATTATGTCAACAGTAACTGAACTGCTGCTAGCAACCAAAAGTATATACCACATGCCCACTCTGGATACCAGTGGTCAACTCTACCCCTTCCTTGCCAACCAGTTCGCAAATGGGAGTTTGACCTCCGTCTGGTGGTGCCTGTCTGTCTCTCTTCACGCAGCACGTCTACCGCCACCGCGCATTATTACCAGGTGGACCATTTCTGATCCACGTCTGTCCGAGTATTGGGAACAATCAAACGAAGAACAGAAACCTCCACCATCAGTCAAATCACAGATCGTAGAAGCAGCAGCAGCAGGCAGCAGCAGCCACAGAAAAACAAAATAAAAGAGCAAAACAGGAAAGAAAAAAAACCTGAATGGTAGGAACAGAACAGAACAGAACTCGACCCGCGCGTATACGGCCAAGTCCACCAAACTGAACTGATTGTCCGATAAACGAAATGTTCCCTTGGTCTGGACCATCAAATATATATATATGTAACAACATCCTTAGCATTGCCTGACACGCCAACATCTGTGAACCATAATCGAAGCATTACAATACTGAAGAGGTGAAAGTTGAGAGCATTACAGTGAAGAGAAGTGAAGAGAAGAGTTATAGGTGATAGTTGAGAGCATTACATTAGTGAACTGAAGAGCTATAGTTATAGGTGGTGGTTGAGAGCATTACATTATAAAGAGTTCAATCAACATGGAACCGACATCATCGCCTTTGGTAAGTATTGATGGTATATCCGACACGGCGAATCTAACATTTCAGCGTCGCGATGCTATGGCCATTTCAAATCTTTTAAGTGGCAATGAAGATTCAATGGCCAGTGGTAGCAATGAGAGCCTCGCTCATAAACCCATACCAGCCAATTCAGAGGTCGATAGTGCTACAGAAGACCAAATCAACAGCACTGGGAATGGCAATGGTAATGGTAATGGTAATAACATTCCTTATAACGGCTCTAGACAGCTAAACCTCAATGGATTCGGCGCCTTCAAAATCAATAAACACTACAACGAAGATCAATACAAGTTCCATTTCAACTGGCCTACGAGTCTTGGTGACCTCGAGGCGGTGTCTATTGCACGTATGGCCGATGACTCGAAATACTCTAATGAAAAATCAGCGTTTCTAACCAGTTTAAAATCAAAACTAGACAACAGAATGACTCAGTTTCACCACATAACAAATCGCGAACGAAGCAACGAATCTCAACAGGCCCTTTTATCAAAACACTCGGCAAGAGCTGATTTGTTAGTCAAATACGCTAGAGCTGAATTGCATACTCGAGCTCTGTCACATGTTCTCCTCCAGGAAGAAAGCATGGTATTAGAAGAAAAACAACGCATGCGACGACTGGAAGCCAATTCTAAACGACGCATTCAACGTCGGATGCAAAAACAGCGGATGGCTCTGGCTGATAAAGCAAACCGAATCGCTCGTGGCGAGATCGAGGCCGAGGAAGGTGAAGAAGAACGAATTGCTGAATTAATTGCCAATACAAGGCGAAAGCCGGGTCCGAAACCGAAAAAAGACCTCGATCTCAGTCATGACGAGGCCGTTTTACTAGAGAGTGAAGCGCTTACCGGCGATTACTCCCCTTCTACAAAGACAAAATCTACAAAACTAAAGTCTAAAACAAAGTCGTCTGCTGCTGTTGCTGCTGCTGGTACAAGCCCTACAACTCCTACAACATCCAATCTAAGATCTCATAAACGAAAATCAATCGGATCAAAGTCAGTCGAACCTTTAGAATCCAAGAGAGCAAAACTGACTAATGGAACGTCGTCGTCAACGCCACCTAAAACAAAGGCTGAAAAGGCTGCTGAAAGAGCTGCCGAACGTGCTGCTGAAAAGGCTGCCGTGAAAGCTGCTAGAGATGCCGCCAAGCAAGCCGACAAAATGGCCAAAGAAGAACAGAGAGCTGCTGAAAAGGCTGCTGCTGCCGCTGCTGCTGAAAAAGCCAAAGGTCCATCACAAAAGGAAATCAAGGCAATTGCTAGACTTTATCAAAACACTTACGAGTCCATTTGGAAAGATATGGCCCGTCGGGATTCTGGTAAAGTATATCGTTTGATGCAGTCATCTACCAATGTACGACTCAGCAATGCCAAAAAGACAGCTGCTTTGGCTGCAAAGGAAGCTCGACGATGGCAGATGAAGACAAACAAGTCTGCCAAAGATATTCCTGCTCGTGCCCGTCGTGCCATGCGAGAAATGCTTACATTTTGGAAACGAAACGAAAAAGAAGAACGGGATCTTCGCCGCAAAGCAGAAAAAGATGCTATTGAACAGGCCAAAAAGGCCGAAGAAGAGCGCGAGTCTAAACGACAGGCCAAGAAACTCAACTTTCTTATCACTCAAACTGAGTTATATAGTCATTTCATTGGCCGCAAAATCAAGACTGCCGAGGCCGCTGGTGAGGATGTCGATGAGGATGATGACCCCCATGGAATCAAACATCTGGAGCCGAATGGAGCTCAGGCTGCTGATAATGTGAATGACATTGATTTCGATAATGCCGATGACAATGATATCAAACGCATGGCTATGACCAATGCTCAAAAGGCGGTTGCTGATGCTCAGACAAAGGCTCGCAATTTCAATGTCTCGACTGAAATCAAAAACGTTGACATTGATGATGATGACATGAATTTCCAGAACCCCACTTCGCTCGGAGACGAGGTGCTTGCTCAACCCAAGATGTTGACTTGTCAACTCAAAGAATATCAGCTAAAAGGACTTACCTGGTTGGCCAATCTTTACGAGCAAGGTATTAATGGAATTTTGGCTGATGAAATGGGTCTTGGTAAGACTGTACAATCCATTTCGGTAATGGCATATCTTGCAGAAACACATAATATTTGGGGCCCTTTTCTAGTTATTGCTCCATCTTCGACACTTCACAATTGGCAGCAGGAGATTTCCAGATTTGTCCCACAATTCAAAGCACTGCCTTATTGGGGAAATGCAAAGGATCGTAAAGTTTTAAGAAAGTTTTGGGATCGTAAAAAGGTCACTTATACTAGAGATTCTCCGTTTCATGTGTTGATTACGTCGTATCAACTGGTTGTAGCAGATGCTCAATATTTTCAGAGGCTGAAATGGCAGTATATGATTCTTGATGAAGCTCAGGCCATTAAATCTTCTTCGTCTAGTAGATGGAAGTCGTTGCTTTCTTTCCGATGCCGTAATCGTCTACTTCTCACTGGTACTCCTATTCAGAATTCGATGCAGGAATTATGGGCTTTACTTCATTTCATTATGCCTTCGTTATTCGATTCTCATGAAGAATTTAGTGAGTGGTTTTCAAAAGATATAGAAAGTCATGCTCAGAATAATAGTCAGTTGAATGAGCAACAACTCAAGCGTCTTCATATGATTCTGAAACCATTTATGCTCCGTCGGGTCAAGAAACACGTTCAACAAGAACTTGGTGATAAGATTGAGATTGACGTCTATTGTAATCTAACCTCGAGACAACGTATGCTTTACAAAATGCTACGATCTCAAATTAGTCTTATGGACCTGATTGAAAGGGCCACCTCGAACTCGGATGATGGAACTCAGAGTTTGATGAATTTGGTCATGCAGTTCCGTAAGGTGTGTAATCATCCAGATCTGTTTGAACGAGCCGATGTCAAATCAGCATTCAATTTCGCGACTTTTGCCGAGACGGCAAACATTGGACGAGATGGTCCAGTTATCGATGTGGCTTATACGGCACAGAACCGGATTCAATATTCAATTCCAAAGTTGGCTTATCGAGATGGTGGCTTTTTAGACGTTCCAAGTCAAGGCAATTATCGAGTAGGGTTTAATCAAAAGTATTTGCAAAACAAATTCAATATCTGGGATTCAGAAAATATTCTTCGATCTAGTGAAGATGGGGCTGGTTCGTTTACGTGGTCTCGGTTTGTTGGCAAATCTGCCGGTGATATTTCTCGTTTGGCAAAACAGGGGCTTTTCGAACGAGCAGTAGCTGGTTACTCGATTTCAGAGAAAATCCATCACGAAGCTTTGATCCAGCAGATATATGATGATGATGGTTATGTCAACGGAGAAAAGTTGTTCCTCTTGAATGATCGATATGGGCGAGTTGAATACTTGAAAAGTCGAGCTTGTTTATCAGATGGACCACTTCATGATCTTTTGTCGATTGCTGATAATGTAGAGATCAACAATTATTATCATGTCAATGAAAAGGCCTATGATTCAAGAGTACTTTGTCCACCTATATCTTTGACTTGCTCTGATATGAGTGTTGTTAATGATCAGAAGCAGCTTCTTTTCAATTCGTCTGTACTTGCAGTACTTGATCCCTTGACTCTTGACCAAGAATGGGATTTATTACAACATGACGTTAAGCCTGGAGACTTTCCTGCTTCGAATTTGTATCCCAAGGAACGCAACACAAGAGCCGGTTATACAAGTATTCGAATGCCGTCCATGGCTAAATTCGTATATGAATCTGGTAAGCTTTCGAGATTAGATCAATTGCTGACTGAACTCAAGGCTAATGATCATCGTGTATTGATCTATTTCCAGATGACGAAAATGATGGATCTTATGGAAGAATACCTTACTTACCGACAATATAAATATTGCCGATTGGATGGTTCTTCGAAACTTTCCGACCGAAGAGATCTTGTTAATGATTGGCAAACTCGTCCTGAATTATTTGTATTTTTATTATCTACTCGTGCAGGTGGTCTTGGTATTAATTTGACTGCTGCTGACACTGTAATCTTTTATGACTCTGATTGGAATCCCACTATTGACAGTCAAGCCATGGACCGTGCACATAGATTGGGTCAGACAAGGCAAGTTACGGTATATCGATTGCTTGTCAAGGGTACCATTGAAGAAAGAATGAGAGACCGAGCAAAGCAGAAAATGCATGTTCAGGCTGTTGTCATGGAAGGAGGAGGTGGAGCTGCTACTAGTGGAGTGGATTTCCAGAAACCTGGTCGAGAAGTTGCTTTCTGGCTTTTGGATGATGATGACGCTGTTGATGCTGCGCTTCGTCAGAAAGAGCGAGAAAAGTTGCACACCAACGACACAAAGACCAATGGCAAAAAGAAAAAAGCCTTGTCAAATGGTACCAATACACCAACCGTGTCTGCTACTAAGAAACAGCTCACTCTCGAAGATATGTATCATGAAGATGAAGGCAATTTCGACGAGTCCAGCCGTCCTGCCACTGGTGCCACCACTCCAATTCCACGCAGCGAAACGCCAGTTGTCAAACACAGGCACAAAATGACTACTGAACAACGGCTTCGAGCCACTGATGCTGCCTAATTATTTATTCTGTTAAATAGAACTATATGTTAATTGCTAACGAACGGGCTGCCGGGGTCTGCCTCCGGCGGCCGGGCGTTGCCCGGACCCGTTGCGATCGCTTCGCGATCGGGTTGGAGATGTCGCATGTCCGGGTATTGCTACTTTCAATGGGCTTTGGTGATACAAATGATCATATGCGAATACGTTCATACAACATAACTATGGTTGTAAACTATTAGCTGTCCTCATTATACGTAAGGACCGTCATCACCAACTATATTATGTTCACAGACTGCCATAAATAATACACACTACAACCAGTATCTCTTACAAATTCCATCTATTGAAATCCATCTCTTGACAGACGTAGCTCTGCACGTTGCTTTGTGGCGACAAAGTCGGATCATATTCATCATCGTTGTCTTCAACAACAATCACCTCACCGGGCTGGTCATCGGCTTGTGTGACATCTGCTCTCTTATTTTCAGTAGAGCTTGCTGAATCGATCTCATTGATCACACTGGTATTTTGTTCCTGTTCATTCTTTTCGCTTGGTGACACTGGATCTTTGTCTCCAGCTAGAGGCGAAGATGTGTCTGAAGAGGTCTTGACGAGCCCGTCACGACACATGTTCAAGAGAGTCTGACTGACCTGAGACAAGTGTTTGGGTAGCTTGTATTGGCTCCGTGAGCTTTGTGGTCTCCATATTGTCGGTATGTTTCGCAGATCCAGAAACAGCAGACAGGAATCCCCCAAGGGTCTTCCATCTCACCTCTCCTGTTCTTGCTTTATACCGCCCCCTTGTACAAGCTTATCAAAGATCAAGGGGCGAAAGTGCTCGGGTTTATTGATGACGTGACCATTTACCTTTCGAGCAGTAACGAACGGGAAAATGCAACGAAGCTGAGTCGCATCCTAGAGATGTGCCATCAGTGGACTGAGGATCACTACACTGCCATAGACCATGGCGATAAGCTAGGGTTCCTCCATGTCAGAAAAACCTCTCCCACAGGTAGCGCAAGCCGAAAACCGAGTGACATAATTAAGCTGCTGGGTGTCACTATTGACAAGGGTCTAACGTTTAAACCGCACTATGAAGTGGTAAGCAGACGACTAAAACAGCTCTTGAAAGTAGTAGGCCGATTGGGAAGTGTGGTGAAAGGGGTGAGCGGTATGTCCATGAAAAGCCTGTACGAAGCTTGCGTGCGGTCCGTTATGGAATACGCCAATTACATCTGGTATCCCTGCCTGCCCAAGAGTTCCGCCGAACAACTCCAAAGGATAATCGAGGCCTACAAAAGATACTAGGAGCATTCCGAAGCACTCCCATAGATGCTATGCATCGGGAAGCTCATATGCTCCCAGTATCGCAGCGATAGACCAAAGTCCAGAAATATTCTGGAGTAGAATAGTAAGGGGCCTTCACTCGTCGAATCCTCTTCGCTTGGCATATGAGGCTCAGCTGGGTCCCTTCATGGTGCAACTTCAGACACAGGTGGATGAACTGGAAGACATCCGCGCTCATGTGTTCTGGCGACGCAAACCACCGTGGAAGAGACAAAATCTGGCCGCTGCTCAACGTAGTTGGACTATAACCAAACAGATTCGACGCAATATTCGAAAGGAAATGATCACAGCATGGAGTGACAGGTTCCGGACTGGAACAGCAGGTGGCTTTTACAGGTCATTAGTTGGCTCAGACCTCTACCCATCTCTCCAAAAGAACCCATTATGCGAATTCCGTAACAAAAGCCCACGCCATATCCTGAGTCGACTAGTTCAATTCCGGACTGGAGCAGGTGCGATATGAGCGTACTTCCAGAAGCTCAACACGGTAATTGTGGTGCGCTGGAAACGGTGAAACATATCCTGGTCCATTGCCCTCTCCGTTCGACCAGAGCAAGTGATCAAGACGGTCAATGAACTAAGAGCATGGAGAAGGTCTCAGGTTATTGACAATAAAAGCGCTGGCTTGGTTCCGACAATGGGAGCACTTCATCAAGGTCATCTGAACCTCGTCAGTCAACGCATTGTCAACCCTTTGCAATTCGCTCCTCATGAGGATCTCAATAACTACCCAAGGACTTTGGATGCCGATATTGCCAAACTGGAAAATTTAGAGAAACAACTTGACATTCCGTCTTCTTCCCCCATCTTAGTGTTCTTACCTTCAGTATCAGAAATGTACCCTTCAGGCATTACTCTGGAACGATCAAAGCAGCGAGGAGCCTTTGTCGAAGTCAAAGGTCTTAATGAACAGTTAGAAGGTGCTGTAAGACCACAATTTTTTCGTCGAGTAGCTACCATTGTGATTAAACTGTTAAATATTCTCACTCCCGAAAATGCCTATTTTGGCCAAAAGGATATACAGCAGTCAACAGTCGTCAAACGACTTGTCAAAGACCTTCTCCTACCAACCAAAATCACTGTTGCCAAAACGTCCCGTGAACCTAATGGGTTAGCAATGAGTTCTCGTAATGAATATTTTGCACAAGTGTTGTTTGAGGCTTTGTCAGCTGGCGAAGCAGCTTTCGCAGCAGGAAAAACGTCCAGAGCAGAGATCATTGGACAAGTTACTGATGTGCTTAAAAAGTCTAAAGTACCAATTGAGATTGAATATATCGCCTTATCAGATATGGTAGACTTACAAGAGCTGGATGAGGTCAAAAAGGCACCCAGGCAATAATCTCTGGGGCAGTCCGAGTTCCTAACAACGAGCGAGGTAAAAACAAGAATCATTGACAATACAGAGCGTGTAGCCCGATGCCCTCAGAACTTGATCTTAAGGTCCTTCTTGGCAGTCAAGTTCCTTGACATCCACCGCTACCCCTCGGCAGCTTCTCACCCAGTGAGCGGTCGTCGTAGGTTTTCCCCATATTATCGTGAGAGAACTGGTTTCCTTTGCCTCCGGCGGCTGGGCGACCCTGCTCAAACATGTTGAGTCCAATCTATCTAGAAGGGGGGCTCTGCCTCCGGCGGCTGGGCGCTGCCCAGACCCGTAGCTCCGCTTCGCGGAGGGTGAGGTAAACTGGAAAAGACAGAACGTGAGAGCTGCTCAACGTTGGACGGTAACCAAACAGATTCAACCAAATCTTGGAAAGGAAACGACTCTGCCCAAACATGTCGAGTCCAACACGAATCCCGTAATAACAAGTTTAAAACACTGACAAGCCCTTATCTGGTGGCACATGCTGAATTCGTCTTCCTTTGTATTTTGTAATAAGACAGAGACGTTAATTGATTATCTATCTATTTATTGAAATCCATCTGTTGACATAGGTAGCTCTGCACGTTGCTGATATGACTGCTAATTTGTATGCATACTCAAGAGCAGCAAACGCTAAACCAAGCACTGTTGAAACTACCTGAAACAGCAGATCCGCTGAGAGGCGCACCCACAATAGACCGTAGACCATAGACCATAGACCGTCGACCGTCGACCGTAACCGTAACCGTAGACAGGTGTTCTCACACTCACCCTCTATACATGTAGCATCTCAACAGTAATTAATGTACACCGCCCAGCCGGTAGTCAAAAGATAGATCGGCAAGCCTGCTCATGCACGATAACCCCTGTCTCTCTTCACAACCAGGGTCCACTCCCCCCGCGATATCTTCCTGTCCTCGACCCTGAGTCGGTCTGAGTTGCGCTGCGGTCTGCCTCCGGCGGCTGGGCGCTGCCCAGACCCGTGGATCTCGCTTCGCTCGATGGATTGGTGTGCTGGGGTACCGCACCGCACCGCACCACGCTCCGGGCTGT
The DNA here is from genome assembly GCA_030555635.1 of Sugiyamaella neomexicana. Lineage (NCBI taxonomy): Eukaryota > Fungi > Ascomycota > Dipodascomycetes > Dipodascales > Trichomonascaceae > Sugiyamaella > Sugiyamaella neomexicana. The sequence continues at coordinate 37,738 of JANIWN010000045.1, read as the reverse complement.
CCCTGAACACCCACCTCCACCGACCACCCCCGGGCCATCGAGCGAAGCGAGATCCACGGGTCTGGGCAGCGCCCAGCCGCCGGAGGCAGACCCCAGACACGAAACGACTCCGCCGAGCGAGCGAGCGAGCGAGCTGAAACCCCGGTCCCGCGGCCCCTACCCCCGCGGAATGCAATGCCTGATGCGATGATTGGCAGAGACCAAGGTGTACATAATCGATCAGGAAGAGCAGCAGCAGTCTGGAAGCAGCACAGGCGGTAAGTCTGGTAGCAGCGCGACTGACTGACCACGGCAGCAGCGGCAACGAGAGCAGGTGAGCAGGTGAGGGTGAGCGGGCGAGCAGGCGTGAGTATGTGTGAGGAGAGACGAGGGTGAGGAGCGGCCGCTCAGGTGTCGGTGTTCGGGACTGTATAACCTGTATAACCTGTATAACTACATTACTGGTGGTGCTAACTCAATTTGACACCTGTTCCACTAGAATTTATCTATCCATCTCATAATCGACCACCAGATCTCATGAGTACCTTATGCAGCATGCATAGAATTTACCCTTGGCAATCACCAGGTATCCATATATAAATATAAATATCTTTGTCCGTGTGTAGCTTTCTAGTATATATTTGTAGATGTAAGCTCGTCCTCTGCTATATTATAGGGTCTGGCTTTCTTATGCCCTTTTTCTATTGCCCTCTTTCTGCTTTTTACTAGTTTCTATTGCCTCTGATTTTTTACTAGTTTCTATTGCCTCTGATTTTTTACTGGTTTCTATTGCCTCTGCTCTTCCTTTATTAGTTGTCTATTACCTTTCTTCCTTTACTAGTTGTCTATTGCTTCTCCTCTTCCTTTACTGCTCTTTCTCAACAGCCTCTTTACGATACTTTGGTCCTATTGCTCATTCGACAAACAGTTCCGGCTCGAGAGACCATGTAATACCGACTGGAGCTGGTGCTAGAGCTGGTTCTGACCGCCTGTTACCATTAGAACCGCTGCTCATACCGCCCCCTACCACCACCACTACTACGCTCCTCTACTACGCTCCCCTACTACGCTCCCCTACTACGCTCCCCTACTAACGCTCCTCCCACTACTCTATCGCTACTCTACCACCACCACTACTACCGCTCCCCTACTGCCGCTGCCCTACTACCGCTGCCTACACCACTACTATGCCTGCCGCTCTCTATGCCTGCTGCTCTCTATGCCTACCACTCCCCTACCACTCCCCTACTACCCTCCCCTACTACCCTCCCCTACACCACCCTACTCTACCACCTGCGGCGTAATGCCGCACACAAATTTTCGCAGCCCCAAACTTTAAGCGTATGATATCAGGGTCATATCGTCTCACACGCCTGTGACACAGCGGTAATTTATAGGTCCCATTGACCCAACCTCTCTCATCCCCCCTGCACCGACCTCTCTCATTCCCACTGCACCGACCTCTCATTCCTCACTGCACCCCCCACAGCGGCCGCACCTCCACCGCCGCTTCAAATCAAATCAAATCAAACCACCACCACACACTGCTTGCTGGGCTGCTGCGACCTCCACCTCCACTCCACCACATACGGTTTATTATTATCATCGTCGCGCTATCCGGTGGGAGTGTAATTTTGGCTTCCCCTAATAGAAGAATACCAAGCGATTATTATTATTATTGAGAGAGCGCATTGAAATAAAGATACAACGCGTAGAGAAGGAGATAATTAAGAACACACCGAGAAGGGCAATCGACAAGAATAATTTCTCGCTCGCACGTGAAGGGTCTGGGATTACAGTAGTAAAATACTAGTGGTAGTAAATACTAGTAAAAGTAGTAGTAACGATAAAGTCCGACCGCCATAAGGTAAGCTATTGTTGATAGTGTTGACGACGACGATTCACAAATTAACTGTTTCCTCAGGTTCAGGTTCAGGTTCAGGTTTGTTCACGTTCAAGCTTCGAGCCTCACGCTTGACGTTCTAGATCACTGGTTCAGGTGCACGGGCACACCCAGACAGGTTTTTTTTTGCTGGTGACCATTGATTTGCACGGTGTAGGCCCAGTTCTGTTCATAACGTGGCTCATTTCGTTGACATGAACTCACAATCGGGTCCTGGGACCCCTCTGTCGTTTATGCCAAACTATGCTGCGACGGGGCAGGGCATTCCCAGACAACAACAGCAGCAGCAACAACAGCAGCAACAGCAGCAACAACAACAACATCAACAGCCGTCCTCACAAGGCATGTCACAGGACTCGACTTCAGTTCAATTGCCGTCTACAAGAGAAGAATTATCAAGGATATATAGTGTAAGTTGAGGGAGGCCCATGATCCCCTACCTCGTACACAGACAACTAACCTTCTACCCGAAGCGATGGCAGGAACTGCGTGCTACTCTCGGCGATGCCGCGACCGCCAACCAGGAGTTCATCGACCTATCCAGAGTCCTCCGGGCCGTCAGCCGCCAGCAGGAGACCATCCGTCAACAGCGGATGATGCAACAACAGCAGCGCCAGCAACAACCCCAACAGCCCTCGGCGCCTTCCCAACAACAACAACAACAACAGCAGCAACAGGCCCAGAACTTCATGAGACCGCCGAGCCAAGGCCCGGGGCCCGGCACGCCTGTCAATGCCAACGCGAACCTCACGCCGCAACCGTTTCCCCAGCAGAACGGTGAGTAGCACCCTTCTGGGCGCTGCCCAGACCCGTAGCTCCGCTTCGCGGAGAACACGATCCCAGCCCTCCGCGAAGCGGAGCCACGGGTCTGGGCAGCGCCCAGCCGCCGGAGGCATAGCGAACCACTAACAGTTTTTGCCAGACTTCCAGAGACAGGTGCGGTTCAGCCAGACAGGCACCTCGAGCGTGCCGCAGACGCTGCTACAGACACCGACGACGACGGGTGCGGGGGGACAGGCCACCGGTCAGAGCCAGCTGCGACCGCAGGCGCCGCCCATTCCGAATCTCGGGCCCGACTCGCCGTTCAACCAGGACCAGATTCTGCTGCTCAGGAACCAGATGATGGCGTTCAAGGCGCTGACGAAAAACATCCCCATTCCACAGGTGGTTCAGCAGGCCCTGGCCAGCAGCACTATTCGACTGCAATCACCGCAGCAGCAGCAGCAGCAGCAGCAGCAACAGCAACAGCAACAGCAACAGCAGCTGCAACAACAACAACAACAACAGCTCCCTCCTCAGCTGCAACCACAACAGCAGAGCCCGAGGAACGCGCTGAATCACCAGCGACAGCCATCGATACCAGTGCAACAGGACGAGTTCCAGCAGCCGTCGCCAGGAACCGCGTTTCGAAAGCCACAGCGCAGTTACAGCAGAGCGAGCAGCGTTTCGTCTCCTCCGGTTGTGGCTTCACAGCCCACGCCAACCACAATGCCTACTCCATCGAATCCAGCATCAGCATCAGCATCAGCGTCGGCTCCAGCTCCAGCTCCAGCTCCTCCTCCACCGGTGCCTGTCAATTTGCCGCCAGCGCTCCGATTGTTTGGCGTTTCATCTTCTCTCGATCCTAGATCCCCTTCATATATAAATCCTTCGGTATCTTTTGAAGATTATACTGCCAGACAACAACAGTTGTTTATTCCCAGTATCATGCCTATTGGGCTTGATCCCGTGGAAATGAAGCTCGAGCGTGAACGACAGATCCAACAGCAGATTAACAGCCGAATCGAGTTTCTGGATCAAAAGGAGAAGAAGAAAAGAAACTCATTAACAATTGACGAGCAGATTGAACTCAAGTCTTTGCGGCTGCTACACTATAATAAGGCCCTGCGAGGCGATTTGCTCGCGAATATTTATTATTTCAATCTTGTGGCAGTGGATCAGTCGAATAAAGGCCGATTCACGAGAATGAAAAAACTCACTTTACAAGAGGCAGTGGCCACTGAACAGTTTACTTATCAACAGCGCATCGAACGGCAAAGACGAGAAAACCAGCGTAAATTGGATAATATTCAGTCCACTGTCAAACGGGCCACTGAAGTAGCCAACTCCATTGCCCAGCGACGCCTAAGAACGTCCAAATTGAATAAAATGATTGTTAGTTTCCATGGCTCTACTGAACGTGAAGAGCAAAAGAGATTGGAAAAGACCGCCAAACAGAGATTACAAGCCTTGCGAGCTAATGATGAAGAGGCGTATATCAAACTGCTTGATCAGACTAAAGACACGCGTATTACTCACCTTCTTCGTCAAACAAACTCGTTCTTACAGTCTTTGACAAAGGCGGTCGAGTCTCAGCAGCGAGAAGCTAGAGGATTATCTAGACAACATGATGTGCCTGAAGTCTTGCCACCAGAAATTGATGAAGAAGACACTGAGACTAGAGATTACTATGCAGTCGCTCATAGAGTAAAGGAAGAGATTACCAAACAACCGTCGATTCTAGTCGGTGGTACATTAAAAGAATATCAAGTTAAAGGCTTGCAATGGATGGTGTCGCTGTATAATAACAATCTTAATGGCATTTTGGCCGATGAAATGGGACTTGGCAAGACCATTCAATCGATTTCGTTGCTTACTTATTTGATTGAAGTTAAACAAATGCCCGGACCTTTTCTAGTAATAGTTCCTTTATCGACTTTGACCAATTGGAATCTCGAATTTGAAAAATGGGCTCCTAGTGTCCGGAAAGTCGTTTACAAAGGTCCTCCAATGGCCAGAAAGGCCCAACAGGGAATCATTCGTTCGGGTGACTTCCAGGTACTTTTGACTACTTATGAATATATCATCAAGGATCGACCCATTCTAAGTAGAATCAAATGGGCTCATATGATTATCGATGAAGGACATCGTATGAAAAACACTCAATCCAAATTATCATACACTTTGACTCAATATTATAGTACTCGGTATCGATTGATTTTGACTGGTACTCCATTGCAAAACAATTTACCCGAATTATGGGCTTTACTCAATTTTGTATTACCAAAAATCTTTAATTCCGTGAAATCGTTTGATGAATGGTTCAACACTCCATTTGCAAATACCGGTGGTCAGGATAAAATGGATTTGAGCGAAGAAGAAACGTTACTTATTATTAGGCGTTTACATAAAGTGTTGAGACCGTTTTTACTGCGAAGATTAAAGAAAGACGTTGAAAAAGATCTCCCAGATAAAGTGGAAAAAGTCATTAAATGTAAAATGAGTGCCCTTCAGGCCAAACTTTATCAACAAATGATCAAGTATAAAGTGCTGATTCTAGGAGAAAATGTCCAGGGTGCATCTGCTACTGGCTTAAAGGGATTGAACAATCAGATTATGCAATTGCGGAAAATTTGTAATCATCCATTTGTATTTGAAGAAGTGGAGAATCTCGTGAATCCGAATAAGGAGACTAATGATGACTTGTTCCGTACAGCAGGCAAATTCGAGCTTTTGGACCGGATCCTACCAAAATTCAAGCTCACTGGCCATCGGGTACTGATGTTTTTCCAAATGACCCAAATTATGGATATCATGGAAGACTATCTTCGATTAAGAGATATGAAATATCTTCGATTGGATGGAAGTACCAAGGCCGAGGATCGATCGGATTTACTGAAAAAGTTCAATGCTCCTGATTCGCCATATTTTGCCTTTTTACTTTCTACACGAGCTGGTGGTCTGGGATTGAATCTTCAAACGGCAGATACAGTGATTATTTATGATACTGATTGGAATCCTCATCAGGATTTACAGGCCCAGGACCGAGCCCATCGAATTGGACAAACAAAGGAAGTTCGTATTTTGAGACTGATTACTGAAAACTCAGTAGAGGAAAATATTCTCGAGCGAGCCCATCGTAAATTGGAAATTGATGGTAAGGTTATTCAGGCCGGTAAGTTTGATAACAAGTCGACCAGTGAAGAACAGGAGGCGTTTTTGAGATCGTTGTTAGAAGCTGAAGAAGCCAAGAAAGGACACAAGGATGATGACGATGAAGAAATGGATGATGAAGAACTCAATGAAGTTCTAGCTAGAGATGATAATGAGAGAGAGATATTTCGAGAAGTGGATCGTAAGAGAGCGGCCGAGTATGGTAAGACGGGCGCTCGTTCGAGACTTATTACTGAGGACGAGCTGCCCGAGATTTATAGAAAAGATGTACGCCAGTTCTTCAAGCCCGAGCCAATTGAAAATTATGGCCGCGGTACTCGTGAACGTAAGGTTCTTCATTATGATGATGGACTTACTGAAGAGCAATGGCTAGAGGCTGTTGATAATGATGATGATACAATTGAAGAGGCCATTGCTAGAAAGCGTCAGCGGTTGAATAAGCGTCAACATGGTAAAGGGGCTCGAGATCTCGATGCTTTGGACGAATCGCCAGATGCATCATCTCCTGGGACCCCGAGTGGTCGTGGAGGTAGTGGAGACATGTCGGCGTCCACTCCGGCCAGTACCAACGGTAAACGGAAACGAGGTCGTAGAGCAAGAGATACAACAGCCACTATGGCCACCCCTAACAAGGAAGAGTCGTCGCCTATGACAGGAGTTGGTGGTGGTGGTGGTGGTGGTGGTGGAGGAGGAGGTGGTGCCGCTCCGCCTCGCAAACGAGCCAAAGGACGTCCACCAAAGATAAAAGAAACGCTTTCTCCTCATGCCCGAAAGGAGCTTACAGCACAGATGGATGAGATTTTTAATCATATCACTAGGTCGGTGAAAGACGTAGATGGTAGAAACAGAATCGATTTGTTTCTGGAACGACCACCCAAACGAATCTATCCAGATTACTACGTATTGATTCAGACACCTATTGCCTGCGATATTATAAGAAAGCGAATTGGTGATGGTTATTATCAAAGCCTTTCACAGTTTAGAGACGATTTCAAGCTCATGTTCAAAAATGCCCGTATTTACAACGAGGAAGCATCTTTTGTTGTACAGGATGCCAACATTCTGGAAAAAGAGTTCAATCAATTGTATTACAAGTACATTCCAGAAGCTGAAGAGGCTGATAAGAAAGAGGCAGAGGCGTCTATAAAACCCGCGCCTCCAGTGAAACCTGAAACTTTGCTTGTCAAAGTCGAGGGCACAAACGACGATGCCGCAACCACCTCGAGCGCTACCTCAATTAACAACAGTGAGAATAACAACTACTCGACATTTCCATTGTCGTTTAACAATCATCAGGCAGCTCCCGATGACGGCGACGATGACAACGACAACGACAATGACAGAGATTCTCTCTCTAGTAAAGACGCCGAACTACCTCATCCCAAACAACAGCAAACTGATACTCCGCTTACCTCTGTGGATGATCTCGCTGCAACAACAACAGTCACTCACAAGTCGTCCACAACGCCCGCTTCCGGGCCAGCGCCCCACAGCTCCGGCCTTCTCGTCAACGGCGAAGTGGCTGTTGATGAAGATACCCTCATGCATGACCACGACACTCTGGACCTCGATCCTTTTGGCTCCGACTTCCAGGATTACGGCCACGACTTTGACGACGCCAGCATCCTCGACCGCTTAAGCTAGTCTATGTTATCTATCTTCTATATACTGTAATATAATGACGTTATGATGAAGCGATGGGGGCTGGGCTGCCTCCGGCGGCTGGGCGCTGCCCAGACCCGTGCTGCTCACTTCGTGAGCAGTGCGATATGGCCACAGGCCGGACCTGATAGAACTGGGTTCTTTAGTCGCTCTTCAGTCGCTCTTTAGTCTCCTCCAGTCAATCCACTACTGTTTCATCCAGGGTCAGTCCCTGCGTGAAGAGCACCACACTCTGAGCGGCTGAAAATGAGTCGCCGCTTGAATGGCCGCTGTTTCTGAATTGCCTGATTAGGCAATCAAGCACTAGACCCAACAGTCACGACCACCAGTTGCAGCGCAAATTTCGTCACTCGTTGAGGACAATAACGAAATTTGAATTCGTTGCAGCAGCTTCACTCTATTCTTCTGAACCATCGAAAAGCATCCATCGCAGGTCCAACTATACAAATTAAAAACACAAATCAAAATGGTACGTTAGTTGTTAGAGACACAAGGTTGGATTGTGAAAAGTATGAGCCGATTGATAGCGAGAGTATGGATATCGAGTAATGAGATGGATAGATAGCAGCGAGCAGCGAGAGCAGCGATAGATCAATAGATATGATAGATAAGAACACAAACAAAGAGGAAACGAAAGCCTGAGTGAATAGAAGGCAGCAAGTGGCAAATACGATTGATTCAGCTCATTAGCGATCAGTGGATCGTATCAATACGGATTGTCAATACTCATTATCAATACACATTATCAATACATTATCAAATTGGCTCGTACTTCAATCACAGCCTACTTCATCTCATACTAACTCATTATAGGTTTTAGCTCAAGATCTCCTTAATCCCACTCCTGCCTCGGAACTTAGAAAGCACAAGCTCAAGCAACTCGTTGCTTCGCCAAGATCTTTCTTCATGGACGTCAAGTGCCCTGGATGTCTTAACATCACAACTGTTTTCTCACATGCCCAAACCGTTGTCACCTGCGGATCTTGTGCCACTGTTCTCTGTCAACCCACTGGTGGTAAGGCCCGTTTGACCGAGGGTTGTTCTTTCAGAAGAAAGTAACCGTTTTCCATGAATGTAACATAGAGCCCCTTTTTGCTGTTTGCTCAAAATCTAAAAATCCCTTGTTATCATTTTGTTTTACGACTATTCCGCTTCGCCCCTCTTCAACATCTTTAAAATCCCGCCTCCACAATCATCATTCCCCTTTTTTATGACAACGTTTTTACTGATTCTCCTTGAGAATACAAAAGTTGTGTTTGCAATTGCTCTGTTGTTTTGCAGATATACGGAAATTGTAAAAAAAAAACTATTCTATACTGCTTTGTGCGCCTGGGAGGCCTCCGGCGGCTGGGCTCTGCCCAGACCCGTTGCTCGAGCTCCGCTCGAGTGTGTGATTTGGGGAGGTCGTCGTGTGATCGGGAACTGGGCGTTACGCTTGCAACAGTCGGATCATGAGCTGTGGTGCTATTGCGAAGCTGACTCGAGGCTTGGGATCCAGCAGGAATAGTCCTTGTCTGGCCTGGCTTTCTGGCGGAAAAAGCCGTGTAATTGGGCCGCTGCCTGTAAGCGCATGTCTCGCTGCGTTGAAGCCCGCAAGCTCGCCTGTTTCTCCCAACTGCTTTCCCGCTGGAGTTCCAGCTATAACTGTCTTCAGAATCAGGGGTAAATAAAATCAGCATCAACCAAATCTAATTAACTATACAAGAGAGAGAGAGAGAGGGAGAGAGAGAAAGCGAGATAACGACTTGTCAATGATTCCACATAAAGGAATTCAATAAGTGCCTGTTTAATAGTCAGATCGACCTGGGCGACACAGTTGTATGGCACCATGGCCAGATGACTCGCCGTGTGACGAGCACTTCATTTCGTTCACTCATGACCTGTAAATCTAGTGAGCGAGGATAACGGATACCCGTGGACGAAAACCTCGAACCCATCCACCACCACCACCACCTGCTCGCGGAGCGAGCCCAACGGGTCCGGGCAGCGCCGGGCCGCCGGAGGCGAAACCCCACAGGTACGTTAGGAGAGAGCAGACTGAAATTTGTAATTGTAGTAGAGTGTCACATGCAGGCTTCGCGTTGGCTCACTGCATTCCAAAGTCGCGTTTATGCAGAGAAGATTATCGCTATTAAATTTCAGGCAACTGATGAGGATAATAATTGAGTAGCACCAATGGTTAGGTTAGGAGCGGGGTGTGGAGTACTCAGGTTAGGTCGGTGAGCATCTCTTCTATAATGTGATTTACTTGATTGTTGACTTTACTTGACAGCTGTTGACTTGACTGCTGTTGACTTGATTGCTGACTTGACTGCTGACTTGACTGCTGGCTTTACTGCTGACTTGACTGTTGACGTGATTGCTAACTTGACTGCTAACTTGACTGTTGACGTGATTGTGATCTTACGGTTAACTCACTGTTGACTTGGCGGATATGACACACCACCTCGCTGTGATGAATGCTATAGGCTTACATTCTTGTATAGATAATTAAATAAATATGGGTGGGTCTGGTCAAACATCGAAAGCACAACACGCAAAATGATAATAACCTTTAGCTTCGTTTATTTCGGTACCATTCAACCAGCTACCGTTATGCAAGCAACCACTATCTAAAGTTTATTCACAAGTAGTTCAGCAGATGAGGAATAATAATCACGATAATTATCACCATGTGAATGGCATGTTGAGAGTGAGTGCATTACATGCTGCACCCCCCTGCATTCCTAAGGATTTTCGACTTTTAAGCCCGAGACGCGAAAGAAAAGATAGATGAAGATTCTACGTATTTTGCCATGACAACAAGAATCAAACGATAATTTGCACCTTGTGTAGACGATTCAGTTTGAGGCCGGTGTGTTGATGGAGAAAGCTTCCCTCACTCTCTATCGAACGAGGCCAACAAACCGATATTAATAACTGTTGACGCGTAAGTCCACCTCCGCGAAGCGGAGCAACAGGTCTGGGCGGTAGCCCAGCCGCCGGAGGCACCACCCGACTAACCCAAAAAACCCAGCTTCCATGGGAGCAGACCAAGAAGAAGAAGAAGATCCATATTCTTCGTCTCCCATTACGGGAAGACGAAGAGGACTCCCCACGGATGACTTGGTCAATGGCCTTGGCTCTATGACTCCTCTTCGAACTCCAGGAAGGACTACTCCACAGAAAAAAGGCAGCACAGGTCTAGAATCACTAGGGTCACCATTTGGCAGCGGCAAGAGGGCTAGTAATAGTAGTGTTGGTGGTTTCGATATGGATGTGCCAGTCGTATTTGAAAAGTTTCCTATCCACATCTTTGATGACATTTCGTTTCCCCCTGAGCGAGACAGCTCCAACATCGCTGTCTTTAATAGTTCATCAATTTTAATATCTGCATCTATTCCCCGACTAATTGTCCAATTGACGAGCCATGACATTTTGGATTATAATTTCATGTCTGATTTTTTTCTTTGTTACCGCATATTCATGTCCAGTGATGATCTGCTGGAATGCCTTTTTACTAGGTTTACATGGGCAGTCAAGTTACATAAGCTCAATCCTGTTTCCGAGACTGGAAGGGATATTTGTGTTCGTATATTTGTGGTTCTAAGACACTGGATTCTAAACTTTTTTGCTGATGATTTCCTAGTGAGCTTTAGACTACGATCCAAGATGTCGGCAATTATTAACAAATTATATACCTGGACTTTGGTACAAGAAGAGGCCCATTTTAAAAGGATCCTTGAGCAGTTGAAAAAAGCCTGGATCAGAGCCTGTTGTATGTATTGGCAGCTGGGAAATCCTCTGAACAGCGACAATTTCGATGTCTCGCTACCTATTTTCCCTGGAGGATCATATGGCCAGTTTTCTGCCTCCAAAAAGGCCCCTTCTGCAAGCCGGAATAAAGCCATAACAACAACACGCACAAGCACAAATACCATCACCCCCAGTATGGACCCTAATAATACTACTAATAATACGCCGCTGATTCAGTCTCTGCGTAGATCGAGATTACTTTCTTTCTACAGAGGTCCTATCAAACCAGTGGTCAGTAATAGTGATTTAAAGAGTTTCCAGACTGAAAATGGCCTTGTTCCAGGAGAGGGGAGTACTACTCTAAGAAATGGATCTCTAATAAATGGTGGTATTACTTTGTCATCAGATGTCGAAGTAAAAACAATTAAACCACCTACTCCAGTAAGAGTAGCGGAAACTTCAACTAGATCAAAAAATCCACCACAAAGTGATACCGCCACAAGCGTAAATCATAAATCTATCAACCTCAAATCAATGATGGATTCCTGGAAACATAATAAGCCTAAAGGCAATAAACTGCTAGCCAAGTTTTCTAGCATTATGGCCACACCTAAACCCAAACAGAACAGTGGTGCTATTACTACTACTACTACTACTACTACTACCGCATTGCATTCTCGCGAAGAAGATAATATTCGAATAGATATCTTAAGCGCACGAGTTATTGAAGAGCTCGATCTATTCCTGCGAATCAAGTCAGGTGAGGACCAACAAAACACAAATAGCACGAGAAAACTTCATAGACTTTCTAGCAATAGTGCGGAATCCCCCACGAAGCGACAACGCTTAAACACCAATGACATATCATCCACTAGCTTATATTCTGGTTCCAAAGAAGACTCAAGTGATCTAAGTAGTAGGACAACCACCACTTCGAAAAGAACTTCAATGATTGATAGTTTGGGTATCCAAGATAGATTGGCCAATTCATCAATGTTAGCTCTACCCGAACCTTTTTTGGAAGATGGTTTTGAATTGAGTGATGGTCTTAGCAGCAGTCTAACATCCTCTGGTGGAGAGGATTCTTTGAATTCGTTTGCTTCTTATGATTCCGCTGATAGTACAGGGACAGTCATGGCTGCTGCTCCGGCCCGGGAAAACGGGTTGGGCCTACGGAATAAACTTCGTCGATGGGGAAATCATGAAAACCTGAGAGAAATTGCCAACTTCACTCGAAAGTCGTCCCATACCGAGGGAGAAGAAGCTCGTGGTGATGAAGTCGGCAATATCACCGCTCAAAGTGAAACCAGTCGAACAAGCAAATTAATATTACCATACTCTGGAGTCGATTCTGAAGTAGCAGCCCATCTTGCTGCTATTCCTGATGATACTCCCGACGATGATGCTATTAATGCAGCATTATTGAAACTGGAAGGTAAGTACGTGAAAAAGAACAAAAACAAAGACGGCATTGAAAATGAACCTCCTCCTCAACCACCCACCAATACAAATGTCGAATCATTTATCTCGCCAGATATTCTAACTCACTCCGAGTCAATAGAATCAGCCAACCGAATCAGTGTCCAGTACGCTACAAGCCATAACTCCAATCTATTCAAGGCTGCCTTTGAATCGAAGATGGATATTGCAGGTTTGGCAACTGCCTCCTCATCATCATCCCCTCCACCACCACCACTATCATCTTCCGCATCAACGCCTACCAGAGCCAACACTAAAATCGGAATGACCACTCTCACGCCCACACGGCCGCCAGGACATTGTTTGGCAGTTGAAAACATTCTCAGTCATGGCAATCATACACCGTTTATCTTGAACTTTGGTTCGGATATGTTATGTTCACAATTCACTTTGATTGAACGCGATGCGTTGGCCGAAGTCGACTGGAAGGATCTAATTGAAATGCGCTGGAACAGGAAGGTCGATCCAATTCAGAGCTGGCTGGAATTTCTCGTGGAGCGTGATGCTACAGGTGTAGAACTGGTTATCTCACGGTTCAATCTGATGGTGAATTGGATCAAATCGGAAATCTTACTTACTAGGCAATTGGACGAGCGAGTACAAGCCATTTCTCGGTTCATCCATATCGGCCATCAAGCTCGCAATATACACAACTTTGCTACTGTCATGCAAATCGTGTTGGCTCTTGAATCTGAAGTCATATCTAGATTAAACGTCACTTGGAATCAAGTACCTGACAATGACAAAGAGCTGCTTCGACAGATGACCGACCTCACATCTCCACTAAAGAACTTTGCCAATCTTCGAGCTGACCTCAATCGACTCCAACCTGACAAAGGATGTATACCGTTTGTGGGCATGTACCTATCTGATCTCACCTTCAATGCCGAACGACCCACTTTTGTGAATAACTCCAGTGGAACCAATCGGCTCATTAATTTCGAAAAGTTCCACACCTCGTCATCCGTCGTCAAATCCCTACTCCAGTGCATTGAATGGTCAACAAAGTACAAACTGAAAATGGATCCCGATCTCCTTGCTAAATGTCTCTATATCCAGTCTCTTACTGTGGAAGAGATGGATCTAACTTTTGACTACTTGATCGACCCTTGATACCTCCGGTGGCTGGGCTCTGCCCAGACCCGTGGCTCCGCTTCGCGGAGTGCTGGGACCGTGGTTCGGTGGTAGCGCTATTATTTATTTTACAAATTGAATTGCATTTACTCTTTAGATGGTTATGGATCTGCCGCTTGTTTCACTCCATGATTTTGTGTCGCGCGTGTGTATCATGATTATTATTTACAATAGCCCACTGCGTGAAGCTGGACCTCATCATGACATGATTTGGAGGCATTTCCATATCCCATGACAATACTACCCTTATCTAGTGCACTTATTATTTCATGTATTTATTATATCAACTGCTAGCCTTATTTTTCACGTTATCTTGTATCTTATCTTCTGTCTCCTTTCTTTCTTTGTCTCCTTCCCGGCTATCACAATCGCTATCGTTATCGCTATCGCTATCTATCGTTATCTCCACTAACATGGTTAGCAGCAATGTAAACGGATATTCTTACGCCTGGAATCCTGCCGTATTAGGACGTACCCAGTAGTCAGCGCAAGCCAGAAAGAGCCATTCTGCTCAACAGAACCTCCCCTTGCCCGCGGCGGCCTTCGAATGGCATTGGCTGAGTCTAAGCTGGAGTCTCAGCTCAAGTCTAAGATCCAGCCCACCCTGGGGCACCACCAGAAATACCATTCGCCCACTCCTGCACAGGCAGATTGATTGGGCGTTGTAGTAGCTCCAGCGGCGCTCACTCAGGGTGAACCATGCCCAATGCGCGATAGCAGCTGCCACTTGCCCGCCCATGCCCGCCTCGACAGCCTAGAATTCAGCCTGCCACCTTGCTTTTCTGAGTCACACGAGCCGCGCTGGGCTTGGGAATAAAGGCTGATACAGGTAGGGCACTTTTGACACCGGCTACCGCATTGTGGGGTTATAGCTCGAGCTGGGGAGAAGTAAGCCAGTCCTCAAGCCAGGCTACCAGAACCAGTACCAGTAGCAGCAGCGGCAGCGGCAGCAGTTAAATCACTACCGCGCCCAACGCTCCCAGTCCTTGCAGAACTACAAACACAAGAGTCAGACTTAGAGTCAGAACAGGACCAATCCAGAGTCAAATCCAAATCATCAGAATCATCAGAATTATTAGGAGCAGAATCATTAGGAGCAGAATCATTAAAAGCAGAGTCATTCACAATCTATCGTAAAGATCTGGTTGGGTAAACTGATTTATTACTATCAAATTGGACTTTCGACAATTCGCGCGCTCCTCTGGATCGATTGGTTTGTATCTATCTATTGTTACAAATTCGTTGACCGCACAAGTGGCTGAAAAGTGCCCCTGCCATTGATCAAGGCATCACAAAGAGTGTTCCATTCAACACGAAAGGCGTGATACGCGTGAACCTCATCTAATGTTATCCGGAATGCAACAAGCTTGGCCCACCCCCACGCCCGCTTCACCTATTCACCAATCGGCGAAACCAAAGCCCCCGCAACAACACACTCGGCAACTGTCGTCGTCGCCGTCTTCTAAACTGTCGTTGGGGCTACGTCAATCCAATGGATCCAATGGATCTCCCGCGAATGGCAACAAGACAAACTCGCCTTCTGGATCGGGAACTTTAACTCCAACCAAAAGTGAGTTCTTTCTCGGATTGTTGAATAACAGGGGGGTTGCTGATACTAACTATTTTCCAGATCTTTCACATGTCCCTTGCAAATTCTATAGACAAGGCGCTTGCCAAGCTGGTAGCGCATGTCCTTTCTCTCATTCAATGGATATTGTGGATCAAGCGCCTTGTAAATACTTTCAAAAGGGAAATTGCAAGTTTGGCCTTAAATGCGCGTTGGCCCATATAACGCCTGATGGACGACGACTCAACCGTCCTTCTGGAAACCAGAATCAGAATCAGAATCAGAACCAGAATCAAAACCAGCATCAGCATCAGCACCAACACCAACATCAAAACCAGAACCAACATCAAAGCCACAATCAGAATCAGAATCAGAATCATGGCCAGAACCAGACGCAGCACCAAAACCAGAACCAAAATGGTGGTCTTCAAGATGCAATCACAGAAAACCATGGCAACTCTCAACAGCAGTTCCAGAAACCGGGCCAGTCTCATCTTCATCCTCAGGCCCCGTCTCCAGGTGGTGGTGGCGCTGGTGCTTCTGTTAGTCCATTACATCAAAGGACGTGGTCGTATAACAACGGTTCGACTCCAAGTAGCTTGAGCTTGGCTCTGGGATCTGCCAGTGCAACGGCTGCTGCTGCTGCTGCTGCTGCTACTGGAGTATCATCCAGTATGGGAAATTCCGCTGCAACCAGCTCAGGTTCAAACAATGGGTATGCATTTGCTTTACCCACTGGAAGTCTGATTGCTGCTGCTTCAACGGCAATGCCTCCGAGCTCGCCATACTCGAAATCAGCAAACCCGTTTTCAAGTGCGCTTGGCTCCACCGGGGCTGGTGCTACTACTACTTCCAGCTATTCTAATATCAACACCATCAATAATAGTAGTAGTAACCTTCGATCAATGTCTGCTTCATCAACTTCTTTATGGACCGACAGACCTTTTATTAGATCGCTACGGACATCATCTTCATTATTTGCAGACAATGACTCTGCCATTGCTGATGATGTCGATGACAATAATAATAATATTCATGGCAATTCTGTAGCTGCAATTGACGGTGATGACTACGATGAGGATGACGACGATTCGCAAACAATTAATGGTAGAACTTATAGTGGTAATAGTCGTACCGATGATCCATTTGAAGAAGACTTTGTACCATCTTCATTAAAAGATTTACTGACTCCACAAGAGCGTCAACGAAGAGGTTCGAGAGTGACGACAGTACCTACGGGTGTGTTTATAGCTGGCACCACCACCACCACTACCACTAGTACTCCTGCAATTGGTACTCCGTCATTGTCACAATCTCATAAAGCCATTGATATTTGGGCTTCTCCGAGATATGCTAGACAATCATTCTCAGAGTCCACCGGGTCTCCATTAAAAGTTTTACAACCAATTGGCACTCCTGAACGAGCGTCTCATATCAATTCTTCAATCGGCAGTGTATCTTCGAGTGTTGGCGCTGGAGATGTACCTTTACCTGCTTCCTTATCCAAATCTCTTCATCAAAGCTATTTACATCATCATCATCATCTCGATGATATGTTGAGCCCACCACGTAGAGATCAAACTACACCTATTCTTACTGGCCTTCCAACCGCTCAAGTACCAAATACTGCTGCTGCTGCTGCTGCTGCTACTGTCTCAACGACCTACTCGCCTCCATCATCCGCCTCTTACATAAACAATAACCTGGCATCCAATGTACCAGCAGGTTCATCTAGTTTGTTTGATGATGATCTAGAAGATACCCAGTTTGTAATGGAACAGGAAGATGAGCGACTAGACCACCATAGTACACGGCTTGAAAACTTGCGACTCATGGATGGTTGAACAAAAATAAATAAAAAATGATACATTGATATATAAAAGTACTATTATTTAATTCAAACTTTTTTTCAGAGCTAGAAAACTATATACAATCGCAGACAATCAGATACTAGTCATGATTAAATTCATCGAGGCCGAGGGTAATCGGCCTCTAGCATTAGAGATGCCAGAAAAAACATATAAAGTGGATCATCACCTTGTCTTGAAGAAAAGAAAAAGATCATGATATAGGTGGATTCTACGATGAATTTATACTAAATTTTTTACACTGGTTCCCTACCGCTTCAGCCGCACAACGACTCCAACCAACAAGACAGTTGAGATCGAGACTCATTAAGTCTTGAAACGTGGGCAATTTGAACATGATCATTATTAAATTGGTATATCATATACAAAAAGATTATTTGAAAACCTTACCATCAGCAATCTCGCGCTTCTCGCCATCAATGGTCAAAGGCTTGTCCCAGGCCCACAGATCGCCCAAAAGCTCCTTGTCTTCAGGCTTGGTGATATCGAGCTTGGTGTACTCATAAGACTCCCAATCAGGAGCAACATCAAAGGCAGGAGCATAATCCTGGCCTCTGACAAGGAAGGCACCAATGATACCATTGTTGTTGTTCTCGCCATATACAACGGCAGTACCGAAAAGATACTTGGTGGAAGCGGAAAGACGGTTGAAGAAACCGCCAATCAAGTTATTAGACATAAAGGTGAGAGTAAGTTCATCATTGTACTTGTAAGCAACCTTATAAAGAGACCACTCGGTAGGATCGTAGTTCTCAAAGAACCAAGGAAGAGCCTTTTCACGGGTGTCTTCGTTGGAGTAAACTCTCTTCCAGTTATCAATAGGCAACTTAGCAGGTCCAAGAGCGGCCAAAGGATGAGGAGCCTTCTTTTCCTTGGGCTGTTCATCCTCTTCATCATCAGCAGCAGCCTTGGGCTTAGCCTGCTCCTTCTTCTTTTCAGCCTTGGGCTTCTCTTCCTTCTTGGGAGGAGTATACTTGATGGGTTCTTCAATGAACTTGAACTCAGCGAATTCCTGAGCATAGAACTTGCTGTGGAGAACAGTGGTGAACCAACGAGCGGAAGCGGGGTGAGCCTTTCTCCACTCAGTACCGAAAAGAGTGTTAAAGGCAGTGACAAGAGTACCAGCGACATACAAATCAGCAACCGTGAGTCTCTCACCAACAAGATAAGTATTCTTGACAAGGTGAGCTTCTAAAAGGGACACATAGAGTTCAAGTTTTTCAAGAGAAGTCTCGACGTTCTTCTTATTGTAAGGGTCTCGTCCGAGAAGAGGGCGGAAAGCACCAGCAGCAGACGGGAGAACATGAGAGTTGGAAAAAGACATCCATTGAACGACTGAAGCCTTGTCTTCCTTGCTGTTACCAAGAAGAGTGGTCTTTTCAACAAGCGAGAGCACTATTTTACTGTTAGTTTTTATTTTGATCTCCAACGAGTGGCAACACCATTCCACTACAACATCACATGCTGTATAATTCATAGATCAGATTCAAAGTTCTCAACACAAGTCTATTTAGACAGGGATAACTGTATAATTTTTAAAAAGGATGTTCATCATTATGAGGAGGCAGTAAAGTGGGTGTGGTCTAGTGTTGTGGATTACCATTAAACAGAAGCACTTACAGTAAAGGTTGACAGCGATGGACTCAGTAAGCTCGAAACCGTCAGCACCAAGGAAAGCTGGTACAAGCTTCAAGGGAAAGTGCTTGTTGGCGACTTCATCTTGAATCTTGATCTCAACGGGGATGTTGAGGGTCTTGACGAGAGCCTCGGCCGAGCGAGTTCTGGACTTGTTCTAGCTACAGTTAGTACATTTGACAGAATAGACGATATGTGATGAACCATATGAATAAACGAGATGTGAAGGAACGAGATTTGGAAGTAACAATGAATTGACTCATGGCGTATCTACGTCAGCCAACAGGTCCTGATCCTGTTTTTCCAGCTCGCCGCCGCCACACTTTGCCATCACACTTCGCCGTCGCGCAATTGATTCTCACTTACCTCGAGGGTGTAAAGAGTTCCGAGAGACATTTTGGATTGTGGACTGTAAAGGGGCAGAAGAAGAAGAAAGAAGCGGAAAAAAAACCAGTGAAGAATTTTTAGATGGTAGGGCTCCATCCCCCACTCATAAGCGGCACAAATTGCTCCAAACACGTAGTAAATTCAAGACCAGCGTGCGCGGCTACATCCTCTCTCCCTCTTCTCCAAGCAGCCCGGCGGTAGCGGCGATGTGCCCCCGGAGCCCGTTGAGCACGCCATTTCCCCACGCCATGTTCGTGAAGAGAGCTCACGAAGACCGGGCTCGGGGCGGTGGTGCTGCCTCCGGCGGCTGGGCGCTGCCCAGACCCGTGGCTCCGCTGCGCGGAGGGCTGGGAGCGTGCCCGTTTGGTGTCGTGTCGCGAGAGCACAGGTTCCCAGCTCTCCGCGAAGCGGAGCCACAGGTCTGGGCAGCGCCCAGCCGCCGGAGGCAGCGCCCAAGCCAGACCATGTCAAGCCAAACGGACACGCTCCCAGCCCTCCGCGCAGCGGAGCCACGGGTCTGGGCAGCGCCCAGCCGCCGGAGGCAGCAGGGCCCAAGGCCGGTTGTAGTAAAGGTCATGTTCATTAAAATATGTATATGTAAAAGCTCATGTCATCAATCGTTCGTTAGAAATGTAATGTAGTTAAATTTTAGGTCATTCCAATCAGTGAGGGTAGTGGGCGGGGTGGGTGTACGGCATGAAGGGGGTCGTGGAGGCTCTGGTGATGGTTATGTACAGGGTTTACACGTTGGCCTCGACCTTGCGCACTGGGACCACCGAGGAGCCACCCGCACCGGCCGAGGGCGAGCGCGGAGGAGGTGTGGGAGCAGATTTCAGTCTCGACTGAATTTGTTGGCGTTGCTGAGGAGGTTTCATAGAACCTGCTGCTGCCGCTGCTGCTGCTCCGTTGACAGCTACCGACGACGAGGGAGGCGGCCGTATCAGGGTCTGCTGGGCTGCCGGGCGAGGCGAAGGTATACTGGTGCCAGTCGGCACGGAAACAGAGCTGGGAGCATGTCCATTTTGTAAATGAAGCTGTTGTTGTTGCTGCTGCTGTTGCTGCTGCTGTTGTTGTTGTTGCATCTGCTGTTGCATCTGCTGAAGTTGTCTTTGCCGTAACTGGACTTGTTCAGGAGTCAATGGTACTCCGCCAGCATTGCCTTGAGGCATGCCAATTTGTTGTACATGCTGTTGTTGTTGTTGTTGTTGCTGCTGCTGCTGTTGTTGTTGTTGTTGCAACCTCTGTTGCTGACGCTGCTGAATCTGCTGCTGTCGCTGAGCTTGCTGCTGTTGAAGCTGGAGCTGCTGCTGCTGAATCAGCTTCTGCTGCAAGTTCAGCAGTTGTTGTTGCCGTTGCTGATACGCTTCGCGATACGTCTCATACGCCTTGGACAGAAGCATGCCACCAAATCTAATAGATTGAGTGGTTTCGGAAATACCGTTGAGACGACATGGATCATTGCAGGCAAACTCCATGTTATCGGTATGGTTTTCCGAATCATACTTGTATCTATCAACGAGTCGTTCTCCAGCAATATCTTTATGACCATTCTGTTCCAGCACATTGTCATTTAAAGATGCGGGCCGACTGACAAGTCCTCTTCGATCAACCATAATACGTCCTCCTCGACCAATACGTTTACGAAGAGATGTCGAAGAATATCTTGGAACATGGAAACTTCCACTTGGAGTCATATCCTTCTCTCCCACTTTGGCAATTAACTCCAAGTCACCAGTTTCCGGGTCTAGAGCTGTTCTCATAACCACTGGACTGACCTCGACTCGACTACTATAGCTCGAGCCAAGACTAGCAGCCAGTGGCAGTTTTAATAACATATCAGTACCAGGAGGATATGACGATGCAATAGACGAATAAGCCGAATGTTTTACATCAATAATATGACTAGAGCCATCTAAAGACTGGCGTTCGGGTCCTGGATCGAAATAGTCACAATAAGGAACAAATGGATTGTCGGTGTAATTGACCCATTCTCTATCTTGTTGGGCTCTAGTTTTGAGCTTACTTTTGACAGCGTTCCTAATGGCTGTTTCCTTTTCTCGTAGTACCTGTTCAATAGATAACATGTCCATATCCGGGATCTTGGACGCTGGTAACCGTACATTAGGAGGTACCACTTGATTCACTCCATTGGATAAAGTGGTCGAGGTGATTATACCATCTGGTCCAATTACTACTGAAGCAGGAGCAGATGAAGATGAGCCTCCAACACCAGCACCAGTAGCCGACGACGCAGTACCAGCAATTGCTGCTGCCTTGTCATCTGAACCAGGAGGGACAGACTTTTTAATTGGCTTGCCATCTTTTCCAATGCCAGCAGTCTTTTTATCTTCCACTTTCATTCTTTTATGAGCCACCAGATCTTCATCATCTCCTTTGATACCCAAGGATCTTTTAAGAGTTTTGACTTTACAACGATGTTCGAAAATATCCAGTTCGGCTTTTAAAGCTTCTTTTCTAGCTTGCTCACGCTTGACAACCAATTCAACCAATTCTCGAGCCGCCATCATTTCTGCCTGTAATCTACGAAGCCTTTCAGAGCTTTGCATATCTGTACGACGAGTTTTTCGGACTTGACGAACTTCTCGTCTTCTAAAACATACATAAGGATCCGAGTCGTCTTTTTCCGAATTGTCTTCGAATTTCAAGCCAGGGAAAATACTCTTTCCACCTCGAGCTATTTTGCGCCGGCGCCAATGGGGATAGATATTTGGAGAAAACAATTGGAAGCTTTGTAATAGCGATCGCTGGCCAATTCGGTACAATGGCGTATACATACCAGCACCAGGACTTGCAATGGCAGATGGAGACATGTTTCGTAATAAGAATTCAGGAGATGACGGGTCATTTTCAGCTTGGCTGATTTGATCTATAATTGTTTCTGATAATTCATCTAGAGTTAATAAAGACATGGGAGCAGTAGTAAGAAACGGCTGTTTCTCACTGACCACCGACTCGAACTTGTAACAAATCATCTCAAACTCATCGGGACTACAAATATCTGGTGAAGAAGACGATGATGACGACGCGGCTTTGCTAGCTGACACAGCATCAGCATTCATTTTGCGGAGAAATTCATCATCCTCTTCATCCATGCAATAAGGGCATCCAATTGTATCTTCAACAGTTGCAGATGTGCGGATATACACAGCTGGAGGAGTGAATTTGCCCTTGTAGAACCGGGCGTATTCGGGCCATTTCTTGGATGCATCAGGAGTGGGGATATACACTTGAGCTACTTTGGCACCACTAGACGCAGCAGCATGTGCATTCATGACCTCCTTTAAATGATGTTCCGACTCCTCGGCCTTCTCCACGCCCGTCTCGATCTGTTGAAGCTCTCGTTGTTGCTCATCTTCCAGATCAGGAATCTCCGACTGTTTGACAACCTGAAGTGTCTGTTTGACGGAGATTTTGCGCTGCCGGAACCGCGCAGCAGGCGTTGAAGTCGGCATGGCTCACAGAGGGGGCGGGGAGCACTGCTCTATCTGTCTATATTGAAAATCTCCGCCTCCACCTCCTTCTATATTAGCAAATATGAAATCAATTTGTAACCCGACCACGCTGGATAGGACGTGAAACTTTTCAGTGTGCGGTGTGCGGCGCAAACGGCCAGTGGTGAAGCTACCAACTGTTAGTATGGAAGATTTGGCGGGTTGTAGTTACCCGGTAGTAAAAATACCACGAAGCAGCAGAAGTCAGCAGCAGAGGCAATCTGAGGCAAGCAGAGGCAAGCAGAGACAAGCAGAGACCAGCCAACTAATAGAACCCGAAGAACTAATAGAACCAGAATGAGAATCAAACAACAAATCGAAACCAAAATGAATCCACTAAATCCAATCCAATCCAATCCAAACAGTCTACTCATCTACTCGTCTACAACTCCTACCCCTACACCCTACCATACTTACATAAACGAAAAATTTGCTCGTGAGGCTTCTATAACCACCCTTTATTGACTGGCGTCCCCCTTGTTGCAGCGTGGAATACCACCACAAAGGCTGGTAAAAACAGAGCCTACGCGCGTAAACAGGTGGTGGTGGTGGCCTTTTTCCCAACAGGATTTTGTGTGCCTATGAACCACAGCTTGCCACGATGATAACAACCACAACCACAAGGGAAAAGAGTATGGGGAATTTTCCTGGTCTCGAGCCTGTGGACTTGAGTTGTTTTGCCGATAAAAAAAATTTAAAATATCCCGGCCTGGATTTCGAAACCGCCGTGTTGAAAAACTTACGTGGCAATAACTGGTGGCAAAATATTGGCTTTGTGTGGAGTGAGAAGGGTGAAGAAGGTGATTGGGGGGGCGTGTATTGTTCACCGGAACGTGAGGCTAAGGAGGAGGAGGAGGAGGAGGAGGTGGTGGTGATGGGTAAGGGTTTGGAGAGGCACGCAGCAGCCGTGCCTGCTATGATAGCGATAGCGACAGCGACAGCGCCTTATAACCTGTTCTCGTTAAGAGACTGTTATGCGAGGTTGGGTATGGTAACAACGGCCGTGCAGGTGCATTGGATAATTCAGGTATTAATATGGTAGAGATAGTATAAGCTGGTATTAGTGGTGGCCGTAGTAAGATTTACCGATGGTATTAGTGGTGGCAGTAGTAAGAAGATTTAGCAAAGGTGTTAGTGGTGGCAGTAGTAAGAAGATTTAGCAAAGGTATTAGAGTGGTGGTAGTAGTAGTGGTGGTAGTGGTTGTAGTAGTAGTAGTAGTAGTAGTAGTAGTAGTAGTAATAGTAGTAGTAGTAGTAGTAGCAGTAGTGGTGGTAGTGGTCGTAGTAGTAGTAGTAGTAGTAGCAGTAGTCATGAATAGTGGTAATAGAAATAATCCTGCTAATTCAACCATTCCTACTAATCGTAACTATTGTGGTATCTTTCTAACGATGCTCTTCATATATCTACTAATAAACATTCCGCTCCATGACTCCCGACCTCCTAACTCTCATCAACTACTCACTTCATCTTAACCATATTCCATACTTCCACCCTGTCACTATTAACGAACAAACTCCCCATCTCACTTTTTATCACTTGATCATATACCATCTTCCTCTATCTGCATTCTAATTGGTACCCACTACCAGAGCTCACCCTGCTTTACTCCTTTCCTTCCTCCCCTCTTTACTCTCCTCTTTACTCCCCTCTTTACTCCCCTCTTTACTCCTCTTCTTCCAAACTATTCCTCCATCCAACTAATCTGCTGTCCCGATCTGAAAACACATTTTCAATACCAGCAAAAAAAAAAGAGCATGTCAGAATGTTGAGTGTGTTCCAATTATCCCATTTAGTTCACATTACATATCTCTCGTCGAATGGCCGAGTCGTCACGTGACCGCACCTTGCGTTCCAGCCGGGTAAAACTCGGTAATCGCAAGGCGATCTGCTGCTAGGTGAGTGCTGATAAGGTCGCTGGGGGGGATGCCTCCGGCGGCTGGGCTCCGCCCAGACCTGGTTGCTCCGCTTCGCGGAGATGGGGGGTGGGGGTGGTTTGGGTGGATTTTGAAAAGGATCAGAGGGGGTGGTTGTGCGGTGAGCAAACTGGGTGCTAGGAGCCGAGCTCTAGGTGTGCTGCGGAGCTGGGAAAGGCGCAATACTGGCAGAAACGTATGGACTCCCGTCTGCGACACTGGCAGTGGACAGTGGGTCTGAGGGGAGCCCTTCTTACGCAGTTATAGTCAGGTCCAACGTCGAGAACGACATGTACGAGGATGCAGCGGACTCGATCAAGGCATGATATTCAGGTACGCTTGCAGCGTGCGTCATGCGTAACTGCGAAGGTCAGTTCAACGGTGATTGACGGCCGTTGCCAACGACGTCCCTCACACTCGCTCCCAGGCACCAGGCCGTGTCGCTGCCACTCCCCTTATCCCCTCCCCCCCTCTCTCTCTCTCCGCGCAGCGGAGCAACGGGTCTGGGCAGAGCCCAGCCGCCGGAGGCATCACCCCCTCCCCTCACACCCAGCTCGCGCAATCGTGTCGGACCATGGGAGCGGTGGTGCCCAGTGGCCACAGCAAATAGGTTGGTTTAGGTGGTATTTTGGTAGGGTGGTTAGTGGCCTTTATTGGGTAGGAATAGAGTGTTTCATGTTTGCGTGAGCCGCATATGCAGTTTCATGTCAAATTAAGGGATTGCCAGAACAAGGCCTGGACGCGTTTGTTTATGGCCATCGGGTGTGGGTAGAGCTTCAGGGGTGTTTCGGTGGTGTTTCGGGGATGTTTCGGTGGTGTTTTAGTGATGCTTCATTTGTTACAGGACACAGACAGACAGGCAGAGCGCTCCCTGTAGTAGAGTGACTTTAAACACCTCGACTGCTCGCATGCGCATAATATGCTGTTGATGATACAGAGATTCAAGTTTCACGTCACACTGGAACAACGAATATCCATTTAACTATAACTATAACCAATTACCAGTTAACCATAATTATAAGCAGTTTACCAATAACCGATTACCAATAACCAATTACCAATAACCAACTACCAACCAATTAATCAGTTGAGAAATTTAGAGGTCGGCACTTGTGCACAGGTGGGTTTGTGTTCCAATTCGGTGAACCAACCAACCAATTAATCAGTTGAGAAATTTAGAGGTCGGCACTCGTGCACAGGTGGGTTTGTTTTCCAATTCGGTTGTTTAATTTGTGAAAGTTTAATTGTTAGTTGAGGTAGCCATCAGCATCCCCTGCTCAATCTCACGCTCAGGTTCGCTCCGACTTATTGAACGTGGCTTGTACGTGTAAGTAAAGATGTATAGCATTGTTTCATTGGAAAATTAATTGTTTGTTGCTTTCACAGATGACTAACACAAACAGCATTGTCTACGTCTCAGTCGAAGTACGCATTATTATATCGTCGATAGTCTGCTGATTTATGGGAAACGTGGTCCTGTTGTGTTTGTAGGACCATGACTGAAGTGGTAGCGGCCTCGCCGGCGACTGGCAATATAGACAAGATGCCTGATACTAGCTCACGACCCACATCCACATCAACATCGCTTATCAATAGTGACAATCATAATAATACCAAGACCACCACCAAAGCGGATGATGGTGCTACTACGTCCACATCCCCCAGCAGTGGTCGCCATCGGCCGCCTAGACTGGATCTTCGACAAGAGGACCCTGCTTCGTCAATCCCAGTTAGTTTTGTTCATGCCAAATCAAAGTCAGAACCAATGTTGACAAATCACACAATCACTGTTCCATTACCGTCGCCAGGATATCGGACTCCCAAGGAAATTGCTAATGATATTGCCATTCAATGTGTGTCTCCCGGCTTACCTCCGTTTATGAAGGATGCCATGATCCGATCTAGATCCATTGAGGCTCAACAACGGATGCTCATTGCTCAGAGAATGGCCAATGCTCCATCATCTGGCCAGGCTCCACAGGCTCCACAGGCCCCACAGGCCCCACAGGTTCCATCGAGCACAGGCGAGTTGTCTGGAGGACTCCGAACTCCTAACTCGCTTCGTAGAATGAACCGAGCTCCTCGTCCTGTGAATATCAAAGTGGTCCCGGCCGGAACCACCTCATTCAATAACAGATTTCCAGACCCTCGTTCAGCACCAATTATGCAAAACTATTATTCAGACCAATATGCATATTATTCAGGGGCCCCTCGACGAACTATTTCGGGAGACATAGCATCAAGTCAGGATATACTAAATCCTCACCATCAGCGATGGCAACAACAAGTACGAGTCAGTCAACCTGGTGGAGCAAAGACTCATCCGTATGGTGTGAGCGCCAGAGCAGCAGCAGCAGCAGCAGCAGCAGCGTCTGTCGTTACCCAAGACTCACCAAGCCATAGTAATTCCGATAATGACAATGACGAAGACGACGGACGAGATCCTGAAGACGCTGCGTTATCGGATAGTAGTGACTCTGGATCACCTAATCTTCGTCCTCGTAAGAAAACACGAGTAATGAGTTCAGGTGCTCCCCAATCCACTAAAGAGGCGAGAAAAAAGAGATTTATGCAACTGTGTGGAGAAATGTGGGATCTAATGTGTGCTGATAATGAAGATAAAGTAATTTAATAATTATACATAGCTTATACAATTTCTACACATTGGTCTTGACCTCGAAAAAGCGCTTGAGGTAGTAAATCTGGAATAAACTGTTTACAGCCACAACTATGATTTGGAACAAACTCCACCATTTTACACGTGCATTGGTGGATTCTGCCGTGTTACGATGAGTTCGTTCTCGAATAACCAGATATCCTTGTTCATTCTTGACTTCTTGAACAAGACGGCCCAAAATCTTGACCTGGCTATCCAGAGAATCAGGTGATGGATTATCGTTATCGACATAGACTATGCCATGGATATGGAACGTGACATCTTTAGTACCCACGTGAGAAAACTCATTGGAAAAGCAATATTCATATCTTCCTGTCTCGGTGATTTCAATCGATGCGTCACCATCGGCCACTCGATTCAGAGCTTGGATCTGATTCTTATGAGGATCGGTGATCCAGAAATCAACCTCCAGTTGGTTAGAAGACGACGGGTCTCGATCTCCCACCTGGAACGAAATCGCCAGCTGGTCACCTTTCTTCATATCCTCATAAAAACATGATCTTCTATACGGATATAGTAATTGGTTGTGAGCCGATACTAGCGGCAGTACAAGAGACACAGCCAACGATGCGAATACTATTAGTCTCATGTTGAATACAGCTGGGATCAAAAAAAAAATCAACAACCAGAAAAACTGTCAAACTATAAATTGGTTCGTGTTTTTTTTCACTTTTGGTCTGTTCGACATTTGTGGAGAATTGACCACGTCGCGCAAGCCGTACCAAAATTTTGGTGTTTGACCCGTTATAGTTATAAGCATAGGTACCTGGCCATCAGTAAACAGCTGTTGAGATGTTCCAGGTAATGAATCTATAGCTGAACTCTTTTCTCTGTTACAGATACTGTGTTGTAGTAGATAGTACTTTATTGTAGCTCTACGGTAGCACTACTGTAACTCTACTGTACCTCTACTGTACCTATACTGTAACTATACTGTACCTCTACTGTACCTCTACTGTACCTCTACTGTCGCTCTACTGTCGCTCTACCGTCGCTCTATAGTCGCTCCACCGTCGTTCTACTGTCACCCTACTGAACCTCTACTGACGCTTGACTGTCGCTCTAGAACACTCAATACAACGTAAACACTCAAAACTATAAATATTATTCATATCATCTTTCATTCGCATGAAAATGTCATACCCATGATATACTGAACCTGATACTCGACTATTCGCCTGCCTTCTGTCTATCTCCAAATATGACAAACCTTTACTACCTCTAACTCGACTAAACCATCTCTCAACAGTCATATCCTCCTGCCTGCAATCACGGGCACTGTCCCTTAGCTGCTAGCGGCTATGATCTGCTATCTTAAACCGCATGCCTTATGCAGGGCAGACGTACAGGTCTCTACTCCCAGGCTCGGCCTCCGGCCGCTGGGCTCTGCCCAGACCCGTGGCTCCGCTTCGCGGAGGGCTGGGATTGTATACTACTGAGTGTTAGCCTGGTTTATTGATCCCTAGTTAAAAGGGGAAACAACTGTAGCGTAGAAAGAGGTTTATGCTTCGCAGTTGCTTATCGCCAACGAATCCATCTTCGACTGGATTTGACATTCTAATGTCAAAATATCAATAGTCAAGTTCTTCAGAGGGTTTAACTGTCCCGCCTCTGAATGCCTTTCTCGCACTGCTCAACATGCAATTCATATGACTATAATTAATATATACACCTCTTATAGCCCACGTACTATCAGTAAATACATGTCTTATAGCCTACGTACGCCCCCACCTCTATAAGTTTCTCTCAACATCTTAACCCATAGAATAAAGAAATATGGAAACCAATTGATCAAATTAACTCAATTGTATCACAGATCAAGACCACCACTATTGAGTCTATGCAAGGCTCATCGTTTACATGCACGATTACCTTTATACATGCATTCTCGAGATGCGAAAAACGCGTCCCAAAACATGCTCAAACATAATCACTCCTTTTCATCCTACGTTTGAATGATTAAAAAGATGGTGACGAAAACAGCTAAACGAGAACTGACGGATTCACGTAAAATCACCTCTTTTTTTCAACCAAGAACAAAAGTGCAGAAGACTACGACGACAACGACAACAACCACTCCATTCTCATCTGTCTCCAATTCCGCTGTCTCGCAATCAGTGCCTGCCCCTTCCAAGTTCGACAAGAAATTCTGGGTCGACAGTCTGACCCCATCTCAGCGTGAGCTGCTAGAGTAAGTACGAACCAGAGTCTTAGTTATCTGTCAAAGTAAATCAATGCTAACTGGTGATTATCTAAATAGACTGGAAATCGCGACGCTTGATGATTCTTGGCTGGCAGTCGTCCATCCCGAACTGACGAAACCATATTTCCTTAATCTTAAAAAGTTCATAAAAAACGAAATCGATAATGGAAAAAAAATCTTTCCTCCTGCAAACGATATTTACTCGTGGTCGCGACTTACTCCTTTGGACTCTGTTAGAGTGATTGTTCTTGGCCAGGATCCATACCATGGACCTAACCAGGCCCACGGGTTGGCATTTTCCGTCAACCCGCCTACACCTCCACCTCCTTCGCTGAGGAACATTTACAAGGCGATTACAAATGACTATCCGGATTTTGTGATTCCCAAATCAGGACTATTGACTCCTTGGGCCTGTCGAGGAGTCTTGCTGCTAAACGCTTGTCTGACTGTCCAAGCAGCAAATGCCAATTCACACGCGGGAAGAGGTTGGGAGACATTCACCGAGCAGGTTTTATTAGCAGCATTGAGAGCTCGACCCAGTGGCATGTGCTTTCTAGCCTGGGGATCGCCTGCGTTTGCGAGAATCCAAAAGATCCGCCCCTCGGCCGAGCACCTGGTGCTTCGTTCTGTGCATCCCAGTCCTTTATCTGCTTCACGAGGATTCTTTACCTGCCACCATTTCCGCAAGGCAAATGAGTGGCTGTACGAGAAATACGGACCATCAGGCGTCGTTGACTGGGCCTTGGATAGTGACAACAAGATACACGATATACAGGTGTTGCTTGAAACGGACAAAGAAGAGACCAAGACTGAACAGAAAGAAGCGAACGAGAAAGTGAGCCAAGAATCAAAAGACGAAAAGGAAAAATAACCAGAATCATATATATTCTGTGATAACTTATAATCTATTATATACAATTACGTCGCCCTTACGACGCCAATCGTCATGGAAATGACTGTTGAAGAACCGGGTGTCCTAGTAATTAGTTAGTACGTATGTCTGGGCAGAGCTCAGCCATTAAAAGGCACATGAATTCGACTTACTTCTTTATAAGCTGCTCCAAGGTAACTTGAGATGACAGGCTGTAATGCTTCAAAGAAAACAAGATGAGATGGCCAATCGTAGTCGTACGTATCGGTAACTGTAGCTAGTGGCTCGAGGGGAGGAAAGTGACTTTGGACAAAGCTTATTGGATCGGCGTAAAATTGGTCGGCCACATCGAGATAACTCGACTGTTGTTCAGGCGTCAAATCAATAGGCGGTTCACATGTTAGGAACCATGCAGTGATATCGGGACGGTGTAGGTGACTCTGCCAAGGAGTCGAATGGCATGGCATTAAGAACCCGACACTAGTGACAGATGGGTTGTGACGAAGATATGACATAACATCCATAACTCCTCGCTGGTGATAGACAGAAAAGTAGCCTGCCACTGGTATGTTGATAAGGAGTAAAGCGAATAAAACGTAGCGCAGAGGGAATAATATGGGTCGTCGCCTGATACGATCGAGAGCTGCTGCTACCAGTAAATGCAATAGAGGAATTAGCGGAAAGATGAAACGGACTTCTTTATGTCCTAGAAATGAGTATGCAGTGATGATGAAAACAATTAATTGCACAATAATTGTGCTTTTATACTGATAAAGCTGTGCAAGCACAAGTGGGAGGTAGGCCATCGACAAGATGGGAAGACCTTGAGAAAGGTAGTAATGCCATGGATTAGTTCCGTAGAATTGAGATAGAGATTCCACCACATTGAACCGCACAAATTCATAGAGTGGGAAAACAAGCTCATGATCGTAATATAGGTAATCTATCAGAGTATTGATAGATAGTGACAAGGCAATGACAGTGGCAGTAATCAAAGAGATTTGAACAAATCTATAAACAGACAAGCAGCATCGCCAGATAAGATGGATACCTAAAAAGATCCACAACAGGGCATTGGTAGGCCGAAATACACAAGTGATAGATGCTATTGAGATGGAAATGAGGTATCTCGGCCAGTTAATAGGGGTAGTAGTAGTAGTAGCAGAGCTAAGAGACTTCCATGGCCAATATGACAGAGCCACCGTAGTCAATACAGTCTCTAAGGAGTTTGACAGAGTCCTTGTAAGAGCGAACCAGTTTATTGCCGAGCCCAAACTGGCAAAAAGGGCTAGTTTGGCTACTGAGGCCGATGAGCTGTTTGTGGCTTGGATGGCCAGTTCATAGGTATAAATATCACCAATTGCCGCCAAAAGGCCCTGAAACAGTTTGGGAGCTAGTACCACATCAATATCGAGCCAATTGGCCAATTTATATATTCCTGCAAATACAAGTGGGTGAGCAGCGCTCCGCAGATGCTGCCGCCATTCCCATGTGGCATAACCATATCCATACACAGCAATATGAGCTGGTTCTAAAGACTGCCAGTACTCGTCAGGCTGGAAAAATGTCTTGACCGACAACGCATTGAATATTCTGAAACAAATAATCACTGGAATCAGCCATAGCGGGATATTGATCCAACGATATGTGTATGACATGACAGACTACTTAAAAGGAGTGTAATTGAATCGAACTGAACTACGACTGCGATTGCAAACTGAGACTGCCAACTGCGAACTGCGAATGATCTGATTCGATTCAAACTGTCTGCTATTCACTTCAATCCAACTTAATTCAATGCAATCACTGTCAGGTATTCACTTTATCAGATCACTGTCAATTATTCACAACTCTCTCCTACTCTAGCCGTATAAATATCGGGTTAGGGCTCGCGCTTCCCGTTTATATATATCCATTCTCCATCTTCCTCAACTATCGTCTATCCAGGTTATCATGTTCTTTAGTAAGCTCAACCAGGCATCTGGGTCTGCTAATAAGAGCCATCTCCAAAGTTCAACCCCCAAAACTACTTATACAACTACGACTACAAAAGTCGTGAAAAAGTCATTACCTCCGACGCCGATCCGGACCCTGGATAGTGGTAGCACAAAACGAGGCAAACAGCCGTCGAGACATTCTTCCGAGCCAGTATCAACTTCGACGTCGCGTACGAGTCGAAAGTCGGCGGGGGCAGCCCACTCAAATAAACCTAAAAGTTCATCTTCTATTTCCAAAGAGCCTGCTCCAAGTTTGAAACCCTCCCGTAGGCGTCGAACTGCTAAATCTTACAACAGCCGAGTATCCGATGAATCGTCTTCAGATCAGGAAGAGAACTGGGAACTCAACCTGAACCGAGCATCTTCCACAAGCGTCACTGCTACACAATCGCCATCATCTGAGTATGAATTCGACAACGGACAGACAAACAGACAGTTGTATCTCGATTCGAGCCAATTACAACAAGAACCAATAGACATAATCTCATGTGCCCAATTAATCTCGTCCAACACCAAAACCGTCAAATACAAACCACTTTTTGATCCCACTTTGAACCACAACGTTACTCTGGAGCTGCCGTTTGGATCTGAAGAATATGCCATTGTCATTCCATCCAGGTCTGACGAGACTAATCCTGTTGACGAGATAATCGCTGTTTTCGAAATGGTTGCCACAGCATTTGTACCTCCAACTGTAGATGATGATAACGACCACCCCACTGCACTGTCGCCTTCATATTTAATCAAACATCCGTCCAATCAGGACTGTATTCTCCGGCGACTTCGCCGGTCAATCAAAAATAATGATCCCACGGCTTTTTATACCTCGATCGATGAGTTCAACGAGCTAGTGATCCGGCTTCGCAAGTCTGGTGAGATTGCTGCTACTATCTCAGCTCTCGATAGGCTTGCGACGCCCATCGTGTATGAACTCCTTAATCAAGTTTACCGTCGGGTGGTTTCGCCTCGTACCCACGAGCTTCGAGACTATAAGGCGTTTTCCAGCAATGTGTATGGGGAGCTGCTGCCACGATTCGTTAGTGAGATATTCAAGCACACGAGGCTCACGCCGTCGTCAGTTTTCATTGACTTGGGTTCGGGCGTTGGCAACTGCGTTCTCCAAGCAGCTCTGGAAATTGGCTGTGAGAGCTGGGGATGTGAGATCATGAAAACAGCCTCTGAATTAGCAAGCAAGCAGAAGACCGAGCTCGAGAACCGCGCCAAGAAGCTATATCGACTGTCCATGGGCGATATCAATGTCGTGAGCTCGGACTTTGTGCAGGACGAGCGCATCCATTCTGCTCTCAGCAGAGCTGACGTTCTGCTCGTCAATAACTACGCGTTTGACGCCGAGCTCAATGGCAAGCTGGTCGACATGTTTCTCGACCTCAAGGACGGCTGTCAGATCGTGTCGCTGCGGTCGTTTGTGCCCAGCGGCCATGTGATTTCCGAGCACAACCGTGAGTCGCCCATCAACATCCTTCGAGTCGAGCGACGCTATTTCGCCAACGACAGTGTCAGCTGGACCACTGCTGGTGGCGACTACTACATTGCCACCGTGGACCGGTCCCGGTTGGCGGTGTGAGGGGGGCTGCCTCCGGCGGCTGGGCGCTGCCCAGACCCGTGGCTCTGCTTCGCAGAGAAGCTGGGAGCCACGAGGTGTCGAGCGAAGCGAGCTACGGGTCCGGGCAGCGCCCGGCCGCCGGAGGCAGGACCCGGGATCAGAAAAAGTTTTATTGTTTTGTAAATGAGAACACGAAGTATATGGAAACTGCTAATAAATATGTGGCTTGGACGGTGCCATGGCCATGCTAGTCGTCAGAGGGGGCAGGTGGACGGAGGCGTTTCAGACTAGACGGGTGGTTAGTAAAGCTGGGGCCTATCAGTGGGCATACGACTCGGAACATACCTTTCTAAGAATGCATTGGCATCATTGAGCTTTTCGGCCTCACCCGCGACCCGCGTCATCCACCGCTCAACCAGCATCTCATTCTCTTGCTGGACACCCTTCATTCTGTCCTCGACTACATTGAGCTGAATCTGGAGCGCAAGCATCTCATCCTGCAGGTGTCGAACCGACGAGGAATTCACTTCGGCCTCTTCCTGGTACTTTCGGGCCTTTCGCTGCTCTTCTTGAAAC
Organism: Sugiyamaella neomexicana; assembly: GCA_030555635.1. Taxonomy (NCBI): domain Eukaryota; kingdom Fungi; phylum Ascomycota; class Dipodascomycetes; order Dipodascales; family Trichomonascaceae; genus Sugiyamaella; species Sugiyamaella neomexicana. Next base: position 3,142 of record JANIWN010000045.1, on the reverse strand, counting down.
CGTCCGGACATTTCCAGCAAAGAACTTTTCAGTTTTTGTCTTTCCGTATCAGCAGATTTGTAACTGTCCTGAGCAGACGACAGCTTAGAGTACAGTTTGGCCAATTCCTTTTCCTGGTCTGCACTTGGCACAGCTGACTCGCCTTTGGATGACGCCAAAGACGCCTCGGTCACTCGACTGGCTGCTTCTTCAACTGGAGAAGAGTTAGCGACATACCACTCAACCAACTGGCCTACTGCTCCATATAATTCGTACTTACACGCTTTTATGATTTCATCGAATTGCTTCTCTCGTGAATCTCGCTTCTGAAGCTCATCTATCAGAGTTTTCCTCCAGGCTGTATGGAGATCCATGAGTAGGAAACAGATCAGAACCCGATCACACTTGTCAGGTATCGTGGATATGTCAAGATAGCGTTATCGTTATACTTTGACAGATTGCGGTTAGGGTGCGCGTCAGGGTGAAATTTCAAGTCTGACATTCAAGTTTGATCTGGTTCAGTTTCGGATTGCGGTTACAGAGTCATGAGGATAGGGAATATTTCGAGGCTCCTAGAGAGTAGCAGCTATAGAACGAGAAAATTATGGAGCTTACAGAGTAATCGTTTTTTATTGCATAAATGGACATGTTCAAGGTCGTTTTCGAGCCAGGAACCCGAGTCGAAACGACTCCATCCACTATTAAAACAAAAGGCCAAACAATTTAAAATTGAATATGATGTGCTTTCACGAGAAATGTCCAGTGAGACGGGGAATGCATTTGATCAAGTTAAAGCCACACGAATGTCGAGATTGGGTTTCATAGTGGACCTTTTCGACCAATACGAGACTGCTGAACTGGAGCTTCAAGAACTATACGGACTACTTCTTGATCCCTCTTTAAAATCAGACGCCGAGCAAGAAATAAAATCGATTGAATCAAATCTAGAAGCATTAACCACCACCTTACAAACAAAGCTGGTGCCTACGAATCCGTTCATTGACAAGGCATGTATATTAGAACTTCGACCAGGAGTTGGTGGAAGTGAAGCAGCTATATTTGCTAGTGATCTTCTAGCAATGTATGAAAACTATGCATTAAGGAATAGATGGGATCATAGAGTGATTTCCATCACTCGAACGCCGTCTGGAAGTGGCATTGTGGAAGCGATTTTCAATGTCAATGCGGCAGGTGCTTATGAACGACTACAATATGAGGGCGGTGTTCACCGAGTGCAGAGGATTCCAGAAACAGAAACCAAAGGTCGAGTCCATACTTCAACGGCTGCAGTGGTAGTTCTACCGACTGAAGTAATGGATCCGGCCGCTGACGAGTCCAAAGCTGGCGAAGAGGCCGAACGTACTTTCGAGGCCAACGAAGTGCGAGTAGATGTGATGAGAGCTCGAGGAGCCGGTGGTCAGCATGTAAATACCACTGATTCGGCAGTTAGATTAACTCATGTTCCAACAGGAATTGTGGTGGTGATTCAGGATGAACGATCACAGCATAAGAACAAAGCCAAAGCATTTACGATTCTACGAGCTCGACTCGATGAGATTGAAAGACAGAATAAAGTGCGTGAAGAGCGTAGCAAACGTACTGCACAGGTCACTACAACTGAAAGATCCGATAAAATCAGAACATACAATTATCCTCAAAACAGAATAACCGATCATAGATGTGGATATACGTCATATAAATTAGAGCAGGTGGTCAAGGGAGAGATTGATGAGTTTAATGAAGTGGTGGATGAGATGGATCGATTTGCTAAAACCCAGGCCATGAAGCAGATGTTGGAGCAGTCATTGTGATTTGAGGTGATACAAAAATGTAAATATGAATATGAAATACGTAAATAGATTCTTTAAAGACACTCAGTCATGAATCAACCTACCAGTTTACCCCTGAATTTGTTGCCTGCTTATGCCCAGTCAAAAACGTCGACTTATGCCACACCTTCCCTCATATACTTGAGAACCGTAAACAGTCGACCAGATCCACACAAACATGCAATTATGCCTGGTGGTGAATCGTCGGTTCCGTCTGATCAGGAATCTGTAGAGTTGGCAATTCGGTCATTACTTGTACCTGCTCTTGAGAGCGTATCTCAGAGATTAGATAGTCTTCATGATTCCCAGGTTGCATTATTAGCCCAGCTCGAAAGCCTTAAAACAAGTGAGTCTAGGAGAGTTTGGCATTTCTTAGAACCCCTTAACTGACTAGCATCAGAATTAGAAACTTTCCAATCGGACATTGAACCACCAGAGCTGAAGGACACTATTATGAAAATCCATATGACCAGAAAGAGATTAATAACAATCGTCAGTACATTAAAAGACATAGAAAAGAAGCTTGTACGAATAAAAGACTCCATGTCTTCTAGGCAGCTGGAGCGATAATGACCCCAAAACTACATGATACAATTGTATATATATTTATTTAATGATACTAATGATAATAAAAATACAGCTAATGAATATGAATTCTATCTAGAAACCAAGGTCGATCTCACCTTCTGGTGCGATAGGCCTTCCCACAATAACCTTTGCTGTCCTGGCTCCAAGATCCATGACAATATTAAATAACGTAGTACTTGAACTATTTCGGCAGATGGAACCTGGAGCATTGGCCTCATCTTTGAACGCTTGTTGAATGCCATGGATTGTGGGCTCCAAAGTTTTGGATAACTCTTCAATACGGCCAAGTCGAAAAGGAGAATCTTCCACCCAAGGAGAATACCCCTCTTCTGCATTATGAGGTAGAATATAATGATTTGTATGATAGACGTGATCAGTGCTGTCTAAAGCTAGGCTTTTATAGTCAACAGCTGAAAACTCCAGCCCTTGGGCTGTAGAGGCATCTCCTATAAGAATGTGAGCCGACGAGGCACAACCCAATTCAGTGAGTTTGACAATTGCCTCATCAGCTGTTTTACAAGTGACAATCAATCTCAAAGCAAGATGCACAGGTATTCTCGTCCTATCGACGCCCTTGGCTTGAATGGCATTTAGACAACACCCAACTCCGTACTCATTAAATCCGATTTTGCCTACAATACCACCCTCAGTGATGAACCGGTACCTAGGTCCAGTGTCTGGATTGACACATAGAGCAATTAAAGACTCTTTCTGTTCTGATCTCCACTGCAATAGTTAGATTATCT
>JANIWN010000044.1:0-109628 GCA_030555635.1 Sugiyamaella neomexicana | reverse complement strand
TCATTAATACTATTTTATCTGAATATTATATTAGTATTATAAATCTCGGACATTGTTAGCAAAGCAACCGCTAAGTGAATATCCGATTAGTGAATACGTCAACAAGCAGGAGGTTCAAGCCGTATGAGAGATGCGCTAACGCGGCAGTAGCAGTAGCAGCCAGGACGACATCCTCATCATTCGATAGGAGAGCGGGGAATCCTCGTCAGTTAACAGCAAAGCGGGCATCATCAGTTAATAGCAAAACGGGACATCATCAGTTAATAGCAGAGCAGCGCCTCATCAGTTAATAGCAGAGCGGGGAATCCTCGTCAGTTAATAGCAAAACGGGACATCATCAGTTAATAGCAGAGCAGGGCATCATCTATCAACAGCAGAGCAGGGCATCATCTATCAACAGCAGAGCAGGGCATCATCAATCAATAGCAGAGCAGGGCCTCATCAATCAATAACAGAGCAGGGCATCATCTATCAACAGCAGAGCAGGGCAACTTCACGTAAAATTTTCTAAGGATTACCACTATCACCAGAATTCATGATTGCATCGTAACGTCGCAGACATAATGGGCGCCACATTCAATGCTGAAGGCACTCTACAATTAGAGGAATCTCTACTACGAGTTCCTTACGAGTCAATGAGACGAACTTTCAAACAAGCGCAGAAAAATCTGGAAAGAGACACGGATTATGTGAGAGATGCAACAAAGGAACTAGGGACGTTCACTGCTAATGGAGATTGCAGTGCAGAAGATACCGCGGTAATCAGTACAAGATTAGAAGAAATGGTCACCAGAATGAGAGGATTGAAAAGGAAACTGTCCAGTGTAAAGTTGGAACAGGATAATCATCTCAAAGTGACCAAAGCCAGAATGGACTATTTAGATCAGTTATTTACAATTGACAGCTTTGAAAGTTTCAAGTATGAAGAATGGTCAAAGAAACGATTGGATATTCTATTGGTAGACTATTTCTTAAGATGCGGATATGTGCAGACGGCTCAACAGCATTCAAAGGCGCGAAAAATCGATTCGGTTGTTGACATTGATATTCTACTACAGTGTCATAAGATTGAACAGAATCTTCGTCAGCAGAAAACAGCAGAATGTCAAGCCTGGTGCCAGGAAAATAAGGCGCATCTTCGAAAAATATCCAGTCCGCTTGAGTTTGAAATCCGTTTACAACAATATATAGAACTGGCCAGAAGTAGGAGATTGAACGAGGCAATTCAACATTCCAAGAAGTTCCTTGTTAAAAACGCCGATACTCAGCTCAAGGTGGTACAACAGGCGTCGGCTTTATTAGCGTTTAGTCCAGATACCACTGTGACTCCTTATAAAGAGTTATATTCCATTGATAGGTGGGACAATCTGGCTACAATGTTTGTCAATACATACCTGAGCCTTCATGGATTACCTGCTCAATCGGCATTGATTGAATCTCTTGCAACTGGTATTTCAGCTTTAAAGACCTACTCTTGTATTCAGACCGATCTTGCATTCAAGCCCAAACTCAATTTATCAAAGGGTCATATGTGTCCGGTTTGTTCTGATGAATTGAACAAATTGTCTAGGTCTCTTCCTTATGCTTTACACATTCGATGTCATCTAGACAGTGATCCTGTAGTGCTTCCTAATGGAAGAGTCTATGGTAGAGAGAAATTAATCGCATATTCAGAAAAGGCCGGAGTGGCCTCTGATCAAGTTGCTGATCCAACTACTCAAGAAGTGTTTGACATTGACTTACTCAAGAATGTATTCCCTACTTGAACGAAAGAATATCATAAGAGACAACTGAACAACCATTTTTGCATGACACCTGAGACTCACAATTATAGGAATAAATAATTAAGTATTAATAAATAAATAACATAAAAATACAATGTAAATAAATAAGCTCATCTCAGTCGTCATCGCTGTCATTTTCCACCTTTCCCCGTTTATTGTTAGTGGTACTCGAGTGTTTTTGAATTTTACCAGTTCTGCCTTTACCTTTGTACAGCTCAAACAGATATATTTTGGCTGCTCTACTACGCTGGGGTTTAGACGTATGACCTTCCTTTGAAGTCAAATGATGGCTGTACTCTGGGAACGCGTCCCATTCAAAGTTACCACTTCGTTGCAAGGCAAACCCATTAGCTCTGGCCAGTTGCTTGATATTCCAAGATGCATATGGTTCGCCATCAAACAGAGTGATCAATATTTTACCTGTAACGGGATTAATCATATGTTTTGCAGAGCTGAAAAACGCCAACATAAGCTTTTGATGCTGAAGAATGTTACGATCCTGGTCCTTGATGGAATTGCCCAGATGAGGGAAATTGAAAATGCATACATCATATCGACCGATATTCGACCTCAATGATTTTGTCTTTTCTAGCTTTGTACCATCAATTCCATATAACAGCTCGGCTTTTTCATCTTCCTTTAGGTAATTGAGATTCTCAGTAACAGAACTGGGATATTTCCTTGATAGCTCTTCTTCGGTATCAAGACTGGTGCAAGTAGCATATGCAACAAGTTCTTGTCTTAAAATCGAAACTGCAAACGAGAAATCACCTTCTCCAACCAATAGTACTTTATTTTGTTTGTCAAAAGGAATCCAACATCTTTTAGGCGGGCCCTGGAGTGATTCCTGTTCTTGATCGCCTTCTCGTTTTCTTTTCTTAATGCCATTGGCTTTAGCTTTCACATGCTCCTGCTTTTCTATCTGCTTCTTAGCTGCCTTCTCCTTTAGCGCAAGCTCTTTGACCTTCTGTTTCTCTCGTAACAATGCAGCTGATAATCTACTTCGAGCCATTTGTTTCCTCCCCCTTTGTAATAATTTTAATCAAATTAATTTCCAAAGATCCAAATCGTCTGGCGTGCTCCGAAACTTTTATTCAGCGAGGTTAGGTTATGCATTCAAAAAGTGACATCACTAACTCAACTGAAATATGTGGCTCCATATATTCGAATCTGGTGATATTTCTTATCCTCGATCGAATAAATAATAATCTGCTAACTTGTCATCTGATTCTTTTGCTTGAATTGTTTATCCCAAAATATATAGTTATATTTAAGTCTGTTAGATATCTATATAATCGGCACTATTTTTTTTTGGCTTGGTTAATCATCAACCAGAATCAATAACATCATCGATCATGTCCAAAGTGAGTTATGAGCAAGTGTGAGGGAGAGAGAAAGTTTCTCTAACAAATATTCTACTAGGGTAGTACCCAGTCACATTCTCCTGCAATTGCAGGCGACCCAACAATCAGGGCCAAGATGGAAGCTCTTATTAGACAAAAACAAAAGGAAATTATTGCTGCTTTGGAAGAGGTTGATGGCGGAGACAAGAAATTTTTTTTGGATGAATGGGACCGCCCTGAGAAAAGAGGCGGCGGTATTACTGGTGTATTAGAGGGCGGCAAGGCAATTGAGAAAGCTGGTGTCAATATCTCAATTGTTCAGGGGGCCATTCCTCCAGCAGGAATCAAAAAGATGAAGGCCGATCATTCTTCGGTGTATGCTCCTGAAGGAAAAAGCTTACCTTTCTGGGTTTGTGGACTTAGTATGATTGTGCATCCTGAGAATCCAATGGCTCCAACAACTCATTTAAATTATAGATACTTTGAAACTCAGAATCCTGATGGAAGTCCTCAGGCATGGTGGTTCGGTGGTGGTGCTGATTTGACTCCATATTATTTGTTTGAAGAGGATGCCGTACTGTTCCATCAGGCTCATAAGGATGCCTGTGACAAACATGATCCCGAATACTATCCCAAGTTCAAGAAATGGTGTGATAAGTATTTCTACAATGCTCACCGTCATGAAGGAAGAGGCATTGGTGGTATATTTTTTGACGATTTGGCAGATAAGGCTCCAGAGAAGATTTTCGAGTTTGTTCAATCAGGCTTTGATGCTTTTATTAAATGTTATACCACGATTCTTAGAAGAAGAAAAGACCTCCCTTACACTGAAGAGCAGAAAAAATGGCAATTGATTCGCAGAGGGCGATATGTTGAATTCAATCTAGTACACGATAGGGGTACTGCTTTTGGCCTTCAGACTCCGAATGCAAGAATTGAGTCGATTCTTGTCTCGCTACCACTCCATGTGTCATGGGTATATAACCATCAACCTGAGCCTGGTTCTGAAGAAGAGAGGCTGGTGGAGGCTTTGAAAACTCCTAGAGAATGGCTTTTGTAGCCATGTTCCAAAATGTTCCAGAAAGACGAAAATAATGTCCACATTTAATAATGAGATGGTAAATAATAAGTAAATAAAATAATCTTAAACACGAATATGGATATAACGATTGTGGGTCTTGATTTGAAGTGAGTACACATCCCAAAGGTCGTATCTCAAGCAAAAATATGTTTCAATAAAACAATTATGTAGGGCATTCCGTCAGAGTGTTAGTTTTCTTATCTCAGACTATACCCTCTTTTCCTTTGTGTCAACGAGCAAGATCAGTCTAATCTGTATTGCAGGTGCATATTGCCAAAAGCCCAATTTGGGCAAATGTAAAGTTAATTAGTTATTTCAATATTATGGCATATTGGCCAACTTGTCTACGTCTTACGACTGGACGAGTGAAAATAAAGTGTAAGCGAAAGTATTTGGTTTGATTTAGGCTCGGATCAAAACAGCTCGATATACGCAATATCTAAAACTAGCGCGGTTTACATTCATAATCGCTAGAAGGAGGATCATCATACCTGCATCATCGATGGTACAGCTTCAGTTATGATGTAACGGTCTGTTGTGGTGAAACCACAATGTCGTGTAGGCTGTGAAATTTAAGGGCCTTTGTTGAAAAAGCAAATGGTTATGCGAGATAAAGATAAAGTTGAGGCATGCAAGCCTTTTAGGATAGTCATATGCACTTTGGCGCAGTAGAATATGGGTTATCGTCGACGCTGCACGATAGATCTGCAACAGTGATGGTAAGATCCGAGACCTGAACTCCTGGTCGGTATTTACAACTATGGACTGAAGTTGCTCCTTTTGAACAGTTATGTGAATACGGTCGCTTTAAGATAAAGATGATGCTAATGTGATCGAAGCCACTCTCTAATGCTGTAGATGGTCTTACAGTGATTTACAACTTCTCGTTATCCTTATTAGATATTAACCAAAAGAAGCTTGAATGTATCATTAGTTTTCGGCAATATGGATATATAACGCTATCATTCTGTGTAGCAAAATGGCATAAATGGCTGTGTGGACTCGTTAAGTTTTGGCTTTTCAGCTTGGTATTGAAGTATTGTTTTAATATAGTATAAAAATTAGACTCTGTTTCGGTATGTTTTTCCATATTAGCCGCAAATTCAAGTAACTGTACATAAATCATTGAGATTGTGAAGCATAATAGAGATGGCATAATATTAGTATCCCATTATGTACGCTGATCTGTAATCTGTGTGACACGCACTTCATCTCGAGCGAAGCTCGAGCAAAAAATAGGTCTGGGCAAAGCCCAGCCGCCGGAGGCAGCCAGTTTGTAAAGCCGCTGGTAACTCAGACCAACGGATGATCACTAGTATTGTGACGCAGGGTCCTCCATAAACGGCTGCAGGAGATATACCGGCGCCACAGCGTCTGCTATGTCGAATTAGTCAGTGATTTATTAATTTAATAGATTCAACTCAAGGCAGAAACTAATTCATCTGGAAAGGACGATAAATTCAGATTACTAAAGAGCAACTATCAAAGTCCTCTACAATAGCATAATCAGGTTGTCACATGATATTTGTTCATAAACCAGCCGCTCTATAACGCTTATTCATTAATCCTCTTCTCCGTCATCTACTATATTGACTTTAATACTTGACTACCATGGATCAGTTTTTTAAACCTCAGAGAATATACGCAGTTGCTGGAGCGTCGTCAAACGCATCCAAGTTTGGTCATAAAGTGTTTGCTTGGTACGTGGATCATAAACTACCTGCTACTCCCATCAACTTCCGTAAGGAAGTGATACTGGATACTCCTAGTATTGGCAGTATTAGTGATTTACAAATCCCCGAATCAGCGGCAGATGGGGTCGGTCTCAGTGTAGTGACGCCTCCTGCAGTTTCAAAAGAACTTGTGCAAGAGATCTCCAAGCTGAATGGTTCAGTCAAGGCCATCTGGTTCCAGCCTGGCACTTATGATGTAGATGTCATTGAGCAAGCAAAAAAGGTTGTTCCAATTGTGATTCAGGATTGTATTTTAGTGTCAGGAGACCGGTATTTGAGCAAATTGTAATTATCATAATAATAATAATAATAAAATTCTGTCATTTCATATATTAATAAATGCTACGACTCGGCCAGCATTTTTTTGAATACTGAACCCCATCCTTCATTGCCAACCGAGCTCGTCATGACGACGATTTCGTATGGGAAAGGAGTCGAGTCTGTGGTCGTTATAGGAGGAATGTGATTCTTTTTAGAGTTGACTGTAGATATGATTGATTCTAATATCTCTTTCAACCTCATAGATGTCTTTTTCCTCATCACCTCTCTCTCTGCTTCATTAGGTGAATTGACAGCCGTGATTGATGTCACCCATTGTTCCCAACAGACATCTTCATGGGTCTTTCCAAACCATGTTGGTTTTCTACTCCTTCTCTCAAAAAACTGGATTCCGATCTCGCCTGTTCCTGGAGTTTCTTCCATAAGCCGCAGCAGCGCGGATGCTTTCTCTTCAATTAGAGTATCTATGGATGGATTCACTACTGAAGGCTGCCAGAGTTGTTAGTTTGTTTTCTTTAGGGCTCGTGCAAGTTACTACTCACATAAGTAATGCCTAGAGCCTCCCGTGTTTGCGGCGTGATCAGACCAAACAGCCTCTGAAACAATATGGTTGATAGAATGACTATGTTCGCGTTAGAACCCTTTCAGCTTGTTCAGCACGTCTCACTAATACCCACCTTTTACTACATCCTTTACCAGCAGTTTATCTGTCCTCACTTCATATTTCACATCCATTCTTGTCCTTGCTGTCTTACTCCACAATTGTTAAGATTAAACTGGAGAAGCTGAGATCACCATAGATAACGAGTGGGCAAGGGTATTATGCCAGGAGCCCCTGAGCCCCTGAGCCCCTGAGCATAGATTTTATATCTCTTAATATACAGTTTTCTATATCGATCTATCATGTCTATAAATAATGTCACTATTGATAAGGGCGTCTACGAATTCCAAAGTTTGTGGAACAGATTCATAATCTAGTTTCTCTTTCTCATCTCGCTTGAATTTTTGGAGTACGAAATCAGCTATGATATTTGAATCTCGACTATCGCCTGGCCTGCCAACACCAACTCGTAACCTTGGATAATCTTCTTGTAAAACTTCTGAAATACTCTTAAGCCCGTTGTGGCCCCTATGAGCTCGTGATGCCTGTTTTAATCTAACTTCCCCTACCTCGAGATCTAAATCGTCATGCAAAACAAGAAACTTCTGTGCTAGAACATCACCGCCAAGCTGTAGTCTGTGATTATTACGAAACCATTTCATGGCTGCATTAACTGCTTTTCCCGAGGTATTCATAAATGTATTAGAATGTAATAACACCACTCCAGGATGCTGGTCGTATAATGTAAGCGAGCCTACGCCGCCTGCCAGTTCCTCGCTCCTAGGTCTACCGAAAGAGCTTGTCAGGCTCGATTTCACCGCTTGCAACATCATATGGCCAGCGTTATGCCTTGTTCCTGCGAATTTCGGTTCTGGATTGCCTATGGAAGTCAACTACAATGCAGTTAATCTCTGATCTCGCTTCTTGCGCGGTGTACCGCCATACTTACAAACAAACAGCATGAGCTTCCTTCTGGTGCTCGAAGCTGTTGAATCACCTCTCGAAGCTGCTGTCTGAACTGTCTCGCCTGCCTCGACATCATCACCGAAAAGTGCGGATCAACTCTCAGGTAAATGTTTTGTCATGAAATATTGCTGGGCTAGGTCAAATTTCACTGACAGATTTCCATGCATGACCGTTGATGATAATCAGGGTCTAAGTACAGAACAAACATGAAACGAACCAAACAAACAAACAATGAAACAAACAAACAAACAAACAAACTAACCAACAAACAAGCGCTGATATGCACAAAGGAAGCTTGAGTAACATCTTTGATAAACAAGGTGAATAGTTACTGTCCGTCTACATTGCAATTCACATGTCACAAGTAAGCTAAGCCATAATTGCATCACTCAATCTCAAGAACATGACTCCATGTACAATCTAATTGACTTCTACTAGACTACTTTAATTTCCATTCGTCTTTAATATAATTGACCTCAATAAAAGGCATTGAAATCATCTCGTCGACGTTGACATGTCTATGCATCGAAGCCAAGCCGTGCGGGCGGTGAGGTGATATTATTCCGGCGCTCGCACCGTGTTTAGTCCTGCAACGTTTTTTATGTCCATTCTACCCCTGGCGACCTCATTCTCTTTCTAGCTTATTGTTTATCGGTCGGAATCCGGCAGTGCATGTATTGAGCTATTGAACCTCATTCTGATACAGATTGGGATTTGTTTGCTGGTGATTAATGATATAGATAAGAGAATTTCACTAGATAAGTGAGTTTTTCTGACTTTGATTGCTTTCCAACTGATTCCGTTTATACGCCAATATGTCCAAGGTCTTGTCATCGTCGTCATCGTCGTCATCATCGCCGTCTCCTTATCTTAAAGTCGGCTCCTTATACATCAAGACCAGAGTTTTACGACTGTTTATAGCTGTACTAGTTCTTGTATCAGTATTTTACTATCTGTCTCAAACTCATGAACAAAAGGCATCATCCACATACTTAAACACTCAAGATTTAGAAACCATCAATAAACAGCCTCCATGGCTAGGAAAGCTTCGCACTAAAGAAGCGTTGTTGAGCAGCCTTCATCTCGACCTGGATCGACTAGATAACGTCACCGAGGGGGTCATTTATAATGTGTCCAAGACGGAAATATGGCGTAGGCCCTATGCATTGGTGGATATAGCTCCAGCTGTGACGATTAGTAACTACGTCAATAGCAGTACCTCTTCCTCCAAAAATCCATTAACTACGTCTTCGTCTAAATCACGCTCATGGTATTCCATTATTGCATCTCTGGGCTCTTCATTACCTTCATCGTTATTCGGTGGTGGTGACAGTTCGTCTTTGAGACCGATGGCCTTATCTGGGTTCCCAACTGCCAATAAACGAGTATTTGTCTATACATTTTACGATCCAGAAACTCAAAATAAAGATGCTCCGATTATTGGTGTTTGGACAAAGGCAATGTGGGCCGCGGGATTTGAACCGGTCATTCTAACCCCCAAAGATGCCAAGAAACACCCTAAATTCAAGCAGTTTGAAGCTTCGTATATTCAGGATACGGAGTACTTTGATAAAAACATTAGATGGTTTGCATGGGCTGAACGAGGAGGGGGAGTGTTTATGGATTATAGAGTGATTCCAGTGTCTAGAGGGTCTATAACATCTGCTACTGGACTGTTATCAAGAATCAAATTCTATTCGGATCATTTCTTGAAACGATATGAGCCTATGGGGTTGAGACTTGTAACTGGAGGGCAATCTAGTGAGAGAATTATACGTGCGATTTTAGAACATGAGAATGATGAGAATATTCTAGAGTTGTTTGATATTTATTCCGACGAAGAAGAGCAGGATACTTTTGCGTATTATTCGCATGACAATGTCAAGACTATGGCTGATGGACGAGACTTATCACCCTTGGAGATTTCTAGATTAATGACAACTCATTTACGTCATGCATTTTTGAAGCAATTCAAGACTTCTGGACTCGTTGTGGTTGACCCACTGCAAGATGGTGCTCATGCATTAACAATTCCTTCTGAAAGACTAGCACACCAATTGGCCAAATGCCCAGCTGGAGACGAGTTCTACAATATTTGTCCACCTACCAAAAGATTAGTGGAGGAAGCAGAACTATTTGTTGTCAAACAAGTTCCTTTTCTAGAAAACTCCAAAGAATTATGTCATAACCCATGTTCCACAAATGATAGCTCGACCGCCGCTATCCCAGTGAAAAACCTTGCATACCTTCCTGAGCTGGATAAAAACCATTTTGCCATTATGGGATATCCACATCCGTTAACAGTTCTTTCTGTTTTAGAACGTAATGCATCGAGTTCTGTGCATGATTCAAGAGCTCGGATTCAAAGAAATACGGTTCTGCGACAATTAACATCTCAGTATATTCCTGGAAATACTGTCGGAATGAGCCATCGATTACTTCTAATCAAAGATGCAATTTATCAACTTCCTGCAGCATCAAAGTGTATTTGGTTCAACTGGGAAGATTCATATCACAGCAGTGCTGAAGAAGTTCAGAAATTCTTTAAAACACTAGAATGGGAAGTTGGATTTGCTATTGACTCTGACCGTGATGTCCAGCCGACACATTTTTTTGCTGCCACTCCCTCGACCATAGAAGATCATCAAGCAGCCAATGAGATGGCCACCATTCTTGAGACTTCTCAGAAGCGTGCGCTTGACAAGACTAGTAAAGATCGTATGGGCATTGAAGCATGGAATCTTGCTGATACGGAGATTTGGAAATTCCTGGCTGCTTTTACACAGGTTCGTCTTGATTCCATTCACGCGGTTGAGAGTCAGAAATATATGTAATAAAATCATCACCTACGGGTCTGGGTGGAACCCAGCCGCCGGAGGCAGCAGACTTTAATTGTATCATTAATTTTATTATATTACAAGCCAGCTGTGGCCTTTTCATTTAAAATTTCGTCAACAGGCATATCCAAGACACCGCGGTCTACCTGATCGGTTTGTTTATGAAGAAATTTGTCAACCACACTATATAGCCAACTGGTGCATACCACGAGGCCTCCAAGAACGTTGACCAACCTAACAAGAAACTGCGAGAACGGCAGTCTTCGATCAGAGATGGTCAAGGCAATCGGCTCGATACTATATCTGAAAAGAATTCCTGGTGGTAATGCCTGCCTGGCATTGACTGGTCCGGATCTTTCTGTGACGGCATACTGATTGGTATGAACAGTATATCCCGTGGAATATGACTTGTACGTAGTTGGTACTACTGATAGGAAATACTGATATACTTCCATTGGACGATCCACTATGGCTACAACGCCGTCTAAAGGATTGACTAGTTTAGGATAGAATTCTCCAAACGATAGTTCGTCAATAATATGTGTAAAATTTAATGATTTTTCCAAGTCTTGAAGACTCAGCCGATAATTTACTTTAGGAGCAATCTGGAGGTCGCCACGAACTCTGTTGACCGGGAATGAGCCATAAATGCGACATGCAGAATTGTGTGCATCCTTGGCAGTTTTTCGTTTGGCATATTTGGACTTTCTGGCTCGCCTGAAAACTTCATGGAATGAGTCCTGTTTATGGGCGTCGCTGATCAAGTGTCCTCCACTGACGTCCAAGTCTACGGCCTGAAAGTTTAATAGTTCATTCACTAATAATCGATCATCTGAAGCATCAAAGGCATTCACTGATAGTAGATCGCACGCCATGTTGACGGTGATATCCATATTGATTTGCATACTCTGGGCTATTTCATGATCCACTGAAAATTGCTGTTCCTCAAACCCGCCAATGTATTCTGCCAACTGGATCCATATTAGAAATAGGCATACTATTGACAGCGCGATTGTCACCACTCCTCCTCGTGATGACTTCACCGAGTAGGTTGACGATACCTTGGCTGTGCAGAACTTTGTTAGTATCAGGTGATGTGTCAATAATAACGACTAACTTACGAAACGCATCAAACGTCCTCAGCGCGCTAGGAACGTTTTGGTCCATTTCTACTCGTTCTCACTTGTGGAGTCTGAGACTTGTTCAACAGTGATGAGAATACTGGTTCAGAGTATGTGCTACGCTGTGAAAAACAAACCCCAACCTTAAAGATAAAGCTGTCATAGATAAGATAATGTGAAGGGTCCTCCATCAGGAGGTAATAGTACGATTAATAGCCATATTGGTTTGATAATCATTAGAACAGACTAGCAAGCAATCAGAACAATGAAATAAGTATGGTGTATGGCGATAACTAGTGTTATAAGTAGATTAAGTATGGTAACAGTGAGATATATGAATAAGAAGTAATAAGTAGCTAATTTATCTACCATATAGAGGGATACTCAGTCAGAGTGAACAGAGCATGCCGTAGACGGGTTACCCCTAAACATCAATCAAATGGTGAATCAGCGAAAATCAGTAATTAATTAAAGCCACGATACTTTGCTATTGGCTTTCACATGAAGTTCCTTCATGTGGGGTTATCAATCGTTAATATTATTTAAGATCCTATCAGATAATATATGTCTGATTTCATCATATCATCATATCATCATATCGGATATATCTTGTACAAGAAGACCGGCGTCTCTATCAAATACCCAAATATCAAACTATCTTACCGTCTTCCAGAATTATAATCCAGGCTGTTAATGTTAATAGTTAATGTTCATAACTAGCTATTACTCCTCCTCGGAATGGACCCTAACATCCAGGCCAGATACCCCAGCCTCGGTAAACCGGGGAGGATCAGCTACGGTTAGGGTCGGTCATGCCATTAATATAAGTCTACATACAAGCCAGTTCCCCAGTTGTCGTAATCTACTATCTCATCTAAATATTCAAAGTCCATTGTTAAGAATCTCGCGTGTCGTCTGTGTCATCTGGTGACAATTTTGGTGTGTCACTTTTTGTGTGAAATCGGGTGTGTCAATTCGTGTAATTTCCTTGCTGATTAACAAGAACCAGCAGAGATCGAGCAATAAATCATTAAGCCCAGCCAGAGGTGGCATCGACTGTAGTAAGCTATTGAAATGGCCACGACTGCTACAAGCCCCGATGCGGGCAGGGCAAGAAGACTGGCTAATTCCACAAAAGAACATCTCGTGGACTATCTGATGACGGCAGTGGCTAAGAAGCTCACTCCATCTACTGATATCAAAAATAACCATTCTTCGCATTCACATACACATATGAAAAAGGTCGAACTGCCGACCATATCGTTATCAGTGTTTACTGCTAGTCTGATACGGATCAATCAGAGCACAAAACTACTGTCGTATGTACAACCCCATATCGTCAAATTCTTATCATGGGAAAGTCCTGCCTACACCATTTCAATTCTTTGCATTTATACCTTCATCTGCTTCCGACCTTATATAATAGTGTCACTTCCTTTATTGGCTATTCTAGCTGGTGTTATGGTACCAGGATATGACCACAGACATCCGTTTCCTGACTATTTGCTACCTCAAGTGAGCCCCATGCCAACGGAATATAACGTCATTGACTCTCCAGAGGAAATACGATTAATGAAGCGTTCTCAGGAAGCACACCGGGCAAAAAACAAAAGAGGAAGCGTTAGTTCTGGTAGCAGTAGTAGTAGCTCTGCTGCCGCCACCACCAGCACCACCACCACCACCACTGACAGTGAACCAGCCGACTCTAGCATACCTGACAATGATAGCCAGTCAAACTCAGCGACCGACGAACTTAATACATTGTCTGTTGCTGCTATAAATAATAGTATGGCAAAAGATGATGAATCGACTGTTGCACCAAATGATAAAGAGGCTTCTGATATGCTCAAATCGATTCGCCAGTTGCAGACTCTATTGAATGATATTGCTAATTTGCTAGACACTATAGAAGACTTCTTTTATGGAATTGGTAGTTTTTCAGGCGATGAACGCAAATCCACTGCATTATATCTACTATTATTAGCAGGAGTATTTGTTCTGCCGATAGGTGCATCTTTTGTGCCAGTCAACTTAGCATGTGCTATTGGAGGATGGGCTGGAGTTGGTGTATTGCATCCAGTAGTCGGTAAGGAAGTGAGTCGTATCAAAGAAGAGTATTTGGAGGTTGAAGAGGAAGTATTGGAAGATTTATTTAATGACTATGAACAGCGGGATATTATCATTGAAAAAGATGATCATCCAGAAGATACACGGGATGTAGAGATTTTCGAGTTGCAGCGCCAGGGTTTAACTCCCAGACTATGGGATGCTTGGGTGTTTACGCCTCTTGTTTATAGTGATCGATCTGTTTATAGAATGTCTGAAGAACGACCTCCTGGATGCGGGTTCCTTGAGTCGGTGTTACCACCACCAGGTTGGTATTTTGATGACAAGCACCCTTGGGTTCTGGATGAAAACACAAAGTCGTGGGTTCTTCATAGAAGTGTTTTGAATGTGGAGATTGACCTCGACGAGCATTGGGCTTATGATTATAAAGATGGCCAAAGAGGCGAGTGGAGAAGACGACGGTGGACAAGAGCATGTTTCCGTGGGCCAATGCCTCCAAGAAAGAAGCGGAGTTAGTCTGTGACATACATGTGCATTCATGCTGTAGCGACATTTGATTATAAGTCGCTAAGAGTCTGTTCTATAGGTTTTATTGAAACATTATGTAAAAAATGTAACCAGTTTGCCATCACTTGACCGGCTCCTTTTCCAGTTTTTCCAGTTTTTCTAGCTTTTCAAAAACCTCTCTAAACTCTGCCTCGTCTTTTTTGATCATTTCTGTCAGTTCTCCAGTATACTCTGTATAAAGAATTTGCGCCAAAGTTTCCACCCAGACTGGATGATGCTTTTTATTTCCCCTATCGTCAGACTCTCCTTTTTCCAGTCCATGTTCTTGTAGAAGCTCAATATATAAATTTTCACAATCCTATACGATTAGTTATTAGTGACTTTCTTTCTCGGCCATGGCTTCCAGTTACATACCTTGGCGGTCACCTTGCCAACTTCACCTTGAAGAAGAGGATGGTTATTCAAATCCTTGGCTATTTGTGCAAAAGTTTCTCCTTTTTCATAGATTAATTGAACCAGAATCAACTTGAAGACGGTGGATTTATCTGAACTCATAGCGGGTATATCAAAGCTGTCATCGTGCGCTACTCCTCCACACTCTACAGTCTACTGGAGACATTGATCTTGGATATGAAGAATAAATAGCTCGAATGCCGTACGTATTGGCCGCACACAGCGTGGCGTCTCAGATAATATTATATATTGTTTCCCCAATCACTACTGATACCACTCTCATTAGTGTCTTGTTTATCTATTGCAAAGTAATGTCATTCTCAACTAATTTGTAAATTTGGGTTTTGTGTGACCAAGAATTTGGGGCTTCCCTCCGTCTACTGAGGTTTTCACTTCTACTTCCCCTGAATGCAAGGCTGAACCCCCGGATCATGGAGAGCTCACAAGCGAATAATCACAACTAGCAGTCTAAACGCTGGGCACCTATCTATCTCTGAATAAATATTACCCCTGATTGCGGCGCACTCGTTCTTGTATCCCTTTTTATTACAGATTCGGTTCGCTGCTGTTGGGTCTTTTTTGTAGTGAGTGACCTACACGGCCGAAGTTTCCGCTTCATCTGCCAGCCGCCTTGCTTACACGACGCGATTGCGTTAAACTCACGTAAATAGAAATGCACCTGTGCCTGTCCTGAATGCAGGCAACGAACCACAAATCTGCCAGAATCCAAAATCAAATCAAGGGCCACACAGAGCACAACAGAACCAGACGGTCATAGACTCTGGACTTTTCTACTTTTCTCTTGAGTTGCACGCAAAATCTAGTTTCCTATTCAATCGTTGATTCTTGGTTATGAAGGGCTGTTACTAAACAAAGCCAGAGCTTATTTTTATGATTCTTGAAATCAAGGGGCAATTGACAAACTCAACAACATAGACCGGTAAGTTTGAATTGAACCTCTTGATTATACAGTACAACGTGGTTCCACTGACAGTCATTATTTTAACTAACACGTTTATGTCAGAACATTATATAGTCATGAATTGAGAGAAAACATCACAGCACATCAAAAAAAGACTGGGCAAGTGTCTCTCTCATTCATTTCGGCAGCATGTCTTCATCGGTAGATTCAGGTATGCTCTTTTTGAGATGACCATTCTCAAAGCACTCTAACTAACATTTTCATAGATTTATATGGTTTTCTGAATTTACCGACTCCAGCAAATGGCTCGGACCTGTATCATCATAATCAGAAGAAGCTTGTTTCAGTTCCTGATAGGTATCCTTATTCTTCACTGCCAATATCCTCAGCAAACGGAACTGTTCCTAAAAGACCGGCGGCTGAAGTGCTAAATCAGGTTCACAGAAGACTATCAGGTAATCACGGAATAGCCAATGGATCCCCCAGTTCGATCCCTCTATTCAGAGGCGCTGGCATGAACAACAATGGTCAAGGAAGGAAGGCTGTGAATGATGATGATGCCATTGCCGACATAAACTTGAACAAATATCCAACTCCTCAATTACGTCCTACACAAGGAGGATTGCGAAGTAGCCAGATTCTCAGAACTCGAGCGTCTATAATTGGCCATGATATTGACCTGCCGCCTCAGAAAGGCAATAGAGTGCGGCAGTTTAGTTCCCATAATCCCTTCCGTCCTACTACGGATAATAGTCCTATTGATAGTCGACGAGAATCAATTGTCATTGGACAGGATAGACGAGACACAATAGCTAGCGGAATCAGCACCACATATGCAACAGCACCCACTGGAACCCATCCTTCAATTTCATCTAGACGTCCAGATCGACTTTCCATGAGATTAAAATTGCAACCACCTCAGAATACTGTTAAAAAACAGCCATCGAGACCTTCGCTATCTCCTGTCCTAGATGGACCGAGAAGAATTAGAGGATCTGTACCACCAGTTCCCGAGATCCCTCGCCAGATCAGAGGAGTTCTCCCTACTACAGGTATTCATCGAGCTTCTTCGTACCAAAATAATGTACATACATCTCCTACTCCACATCAGATTCCACATCCCCATAGACTGTTCACTAACCCCGGTGCTGCTAGTGCGACCATGTCCAATTCCACCAGCATGATTGGCCTATCGTCACGAGTAAATGATGATAGAGCAAGCATTACCTCGGTAAAAGGCAAATCAAGCCGTCAAAAACCCCTGACCGTCGATAGAAGAAGTCTACGAGCTTCCACTTTCTCAAATGATAGAGGACCTAATTTTGGTCATCCACAGCATCCGGTGCCTCAACAACATCAGCAGCCTCAACGGATCATACATAGATCACAGACACTTCCAGATATCGCCAGGTTAGAGTTGGAGGCGCCGCCACTCGAACCAGCCAGCTCGCGCAACAGCTCGGGCCCGAAACACCAGCTAAGTGCCAAATCCCCGTATCGTCCTCTCAACATGCCAGCCAAAACCCACCCACTTGGCAATGACCCGACCAGGAGCAACAATCCTTCAGCAGTTGATATTAACAATCACAAACTATCGTCTTCTCAGAGCAAAACTGCTATTGGTGAATATGCTACTGCCATGAAAGCCGCCACGAACTCTACAGATACATCCAGTAGAGCCAGTACAACCGGATATACGCCAACAAACCTACGATCCAAGTCGACGGCAACGAAACCATGGTCGAGTTCTAGATCAAATGGACAGGCCAGTGTAGCAGCTACAAGAAGAATGCTATTATCACCATATGAGAATTTCAAAAGGATTTCTCAAATGGGAACGCCTCCTCCAGATGCGTCTGCTTCATATCCTCCAGCTCCGGCTCAATTAGTAGAGTTTGAACGCCTCAACTCGGATGAATCTGCTTTATTACAGTCTGAAATTAGAGCTATTATGAAAACGATCACGACCACGAAATCCGACTCAGATGAGCAGGCCAGTCAATTATTGATCAAGGAGTTACAAGAGAGAGGCCAATTAACTGTTGACCCAATGACTCCTGCTGTTGCATCGAAATTCCATCGCCTGAACATTTATGAAAAGGGCGAGATCCTCGATTTTCGTCATGTGTATTACTGTGGACAGGACACCAGTAAAAAAATCGTGGGCGATATTCGACGTGGTGCCACAGGCAATTTCGGATTCGACGATGATAAAGGTGATTATCGGATAACTGTAGGCGATCATATTGCTTACCGATATCGGATTCTAGGTGTGCTTGGTAAAGGAAGCTTTGGTAAGGTTTTGAAATGTTTAGATCATCGTACGGGCAAACTGGTGGCCCTGAAAATGATTATTAATCGAAAACGATTACACATGCAAGGATTGATTGAAGCGGATTTATTAAAATCGTTGACTAGCTGGGATCCCAAGGATAAGTATCACTTGGTTCGATATTTCGATCATTTCAGTTTCCGTGAACATCTATGTATCACCAATGAATTGCTTGGTATTAATCTCTATGAGCTGATCAAATATAACAATTACCAGGGCTTTCCAATGCCTTTGGTTCGGCACTTTACCTGTCAGATCTTACAGGCACTGGCATTTCTAGATTCGAAATCCATTATTCATTGTGATTTGAAGCCTGAAAACATCATGTTGTGTGATTCTGAGACCGGCAGCATCAAACTAATTGATTTCGGTGGGTCTTGCTATGAATCGGAACGGGTTTACACATATATTCAGTCACGGTTCTATCGTTCTCCAGAAGTGATGCTAGGTATGCCGTATGGACGACCAGTTGATATCTGGAGTTTAGGGTGTATAGTTCCTGAGCTGGTGACCGGTCGACCTTTGTTTAGGGGTGAGAATGAGCAAGAGCAGGTGGCTTGTATTATGGAAGTATTTGGTAGTCCAGATAAACCTCTGATTGCCAGGTGTGCTAGAAGACGGCTCTTTTTTGATAGCCTTGGAACTCCTCGAGTAGTTGTTACAAAGCGGGGTGAACAGAAATTGCCTGGTTCAAGACGACTCCATCAAGTTGTGAAGACGGACGAGCCAGTGTTTTTGGATTTTTTGTCCGAACTGCTTCGATGGGATCCGAAACGTCGTGCAAGACCTGCCCAAGCTTTACAGCATGAATTTATAACTGGCAAGTCGGGTGTTCGAAGCATGTCCTCTACATCAGGGTCCATGTCCATTACATCCATGAATACGTCTACGAGCAACAACTCAGTTTCGTCTATGACATCAAACTACATTGCTACGCCACCACACTCGTCTCGATCGAGTTCCACCGCCACTGCCACCACCACCACCACCAACACTATCATCAGGCAGCCTGGCGCAGCAGCCGCTACGAATATCAGACCTGCCGATCATCGTCCGGCGATATCCACCACTACCACCACCACCAACGTCCATGCGGGCTCCTCTTTATTTTATAGAAAAGTCTAATAATTCATTTGCATTCTTCATAAAAGTTGTTCTGACACCTGCCAAGTGCTTGCAATTCTCCATGCTCCAAGCAAACTGCAGGTACAGAAGACCCTGCAGAACCCCTGCCCATAACCATAGGAAAGCTAAATAAATTGTAAACAAACTGATTGGTTTACGTTGTGTTACAGGTTTGTCACTCACCACATCTGCTAGTTGATTTTTGGTGAGTAGTGGTGGTGGTAGTGGTGGTGGTAGTGGTGGTGGTAGTGATAGTGAATGTGATAGTGAATAGTGGTAGTGACCAGAGAGACCTAGTGGCTGAGTGGCTGCTGACTGGGCGAGCGACTGTGCCTGCTGCGTAGGCCAGCCACGTAGGCCAACCGCTATTCTTACTTTTCTGCTAACTAACTTCTACTGTAGAACATCACCAGTTGATCTCGTGCATTTCCTACTGCTTTGCATTTATTGCGTTTATTCCGATAAACTGTCTATCAACTGCAGACAGCAGCTTCAGTAGCGTCTACATTCAGATATCCCCGTAGTCAACCTCGGTAACAGACACCACCAAGCTCCACCAACAAGTTATAACCACCAACCACCATCCTCTTTTTGAACCGAAAATCAACTCCCTATTCCTCCAACTCATCTCTGATCTGACTGTGTTGTCACAGTTTTTTCGGAGAAACTAATCTCGTGCTTGAGCTTATTTATCCACTCGTCTCTATTGGAGCTGCTGCTCCGGCTCGGATCTTCTCCACGTTTCCTCGGCTGCTTCTCCACACCTACTCCACATCTCAGCCGTCGGCCCTAACCCACCTCCCGCCCCAGTTCTGGCTATATATATAGATATAAAGCTGGTTAAAAATGGCTACTGCTTCAAACGCAGTTACCCCTGTAATTAATAACCGCACCTCGACCGCTGTCGCTGTTATCCACGTTTCAACTTACTCTACTCAGAATCAACGGCCTCATAATTCCAACGACCTTATACAACGACCGAGAAAAATCACTCGAAATATAGTAGTTAATCTATTATCGGATAAGACCCCGATTCCTGTTTCGTCTGTTGTTAAAGGTTCTTCGGATCTTACCTCACACGCCCCTAAAAGAGCAAAGACCCATTCTTCCAATTACTATAATCCACAGTTTCTCATCAACCCAGTTGTCATCAACAAAATCGTGCATCGAATCAAATTAACCACTGTCAAATCTTTTATAATGTCTCGCGCTGGTGATTATAAAGCAGTGGCCGAAGCTATTAGTAAAATCATTCCTCAAGAGGATTACGATGATGGATCAATTGGACCAATCTTAGTTCGTCTTGCCTGGCATGCTTCTGGTACTTATGATGCTGCTACTGGCACTGGTGGCTCGAATGGAGCAACAATGAGATATGAATTGGAAGCAAAGGATAGTGCCAAT
Organism: Sugiyamaella neomexicana; assembly: GCA_030555635.1. NCBI lineage: Eukaryota > Fungi > Ascomycota > Dipodascomycetes > Dipodascales > Trichomonascaceae > Sugiyamaella > Sugiyamaella neomexicana. The sequence continues at coordinate 89,073 of JANIWN010000044.1, read as the reverse complement.
AATGGATTGGAACATGCTCGTCGATTCTTAGAGCCTATCAAGGAGCAGTTCCCTTGGATCACTTATGCGGATCTGTGGACTTTTGCTGGTGCTGTAGCTGTTGAATATATGGATGGACCCAAGATTCCCTGGAAATCTGGCCGCGTGGATTATCTCGATGAATCCAATGTGCCTCCTAATGGTCGTCTACCGGACGGCGCTCTTGGCCAGGATCATTTAAGACAGATCTTTTATCGTATGGGATTCAACGATCAAGAAATCGTTGCTCTTTGTGGTGCTCACAATCTTGGCCGTACTCACGCAGATAGATCTGGTTTCGATGGTCCCTGGGTGCCCAACCCCACTAAATTCGGTAATACCTATTACAAGCTGCTTCTCCATGAAGAATGGACGCTAAGCAAGTCTCCTGCCGGTCTTCCTCAATATTACGATACTGACAAGGAACTGATGATGCTTCCAGCAGACTTCTCACTCATCCAAGATCCTGAATTCAAAAAGTGGGTCGAAATCTACGCTGAAGATAAGGATCTTTTCTACGATCATTTTTCAAAGGCATTTGCCAAGCTGTTAGAGCTAGGAGTTCGCCGTGGTCCTAATGGTTTGGCCAGGGTTAACGAGATTGGCAAAATCAATGTCGAGCCTGCCAAGATCTAAAATCATGTCGTCTCTACGTATAATGAATAAAATAAATAATTGAGTACAAGAAAAAACAAGTACAAATACATATGGTGAAAGGTCCATCGACATCGGAAATGTCCCTTTCTTTTTCCTGGAAGCAGACACAAATATCACTGCCTCTGCCTTGATTAAAAACTCTAGTAGTGATAGACAACTCAGCAGTCGTGTCGCTCACTTCTATCATGGATAACGGACCATTAATACTATTACAACAAATGATAAATGAACAGATAAAACAATACAAAAAATACAAAGCAAAACATCATAAACATCACATATGCATTATAAGGGTTCCCTTTTTTAACGGCTAATCCCGAGTTTCTGGAAACTCAAGATTAGGAATCTCAAGATGGAAGAAAGGCGTATTGGTTGCGACAATGGGAACATAGCTGCCGTCAGAAGAAACTTGGGAAAAGGTATCGCGCTCTTCTTCATCTCTATATTTATTCTTAGCCTTAGCTTTCTCATCCTTACCTCCAAGAGGTGCTCCATCAAGACCGGATCCTTCCCGAACGGAGATCTCGACGTAGTGCCGTTCTGGTTTGGTTTCTGAACTGGCACCGCCAAATGAATGAGCCATCAGAGCTCGACGAGACCAAACAGAAAGTATGCCAACAAAGTGATATTCCACTTCACGATTCGCGTACTTATTAAGCTCCTGTCTAATGTCAACTAAAGCTTGTACACCATTGAGATCGATATGAGGTGATGCAGAGAAATCAAACACCACTGCTCTAAGAATAGGCCTTTCATCTACATAGTCAACCGCATACTTTTTATTACGAGGCCCATGATCATTCCAAGGGCGCTCACCAAGAGACAATTGATGCTGTTGTACACCTCCTTTTCTCGTTTGCGATCTGATTTTCTGAACTAGGATTTCCAATTGACGAGATGCGTTGGGATATGTGAAAGATTCACCAGGTCTAAATACAAACACACCAGGAGGAGGGGGCTGCACATACACATTCTTATTGATAGTTTGACGATCCAGAGGCACCCAGGTGTACTTTTTAACTGGCAGTTTATTCGACGTTGGCAAAGCAATGCTGCTCGTTTGACGAACAATCTGATTATCTTTTTTATCGGGAGAAGGTTGACCAGCACTCTCAACATCGTCTTCAATAGTAGTTTCAGCAGAAGGTTCAGCAGTATAAGTAGGGTTCAAGTATTCAATGACTTCTACGCGTCCTAAAAATCGACCAGTGGGAAAAGATATTCTCAGCAAAAGGAACACCAGGCAAGCAGCAAACGAAAAATAGATACCTGCTTCAAGAGAAACGAATACAGACAAGAACACTGCACCAATAAAGACAACGGTCTCAACAGGAGACGATTTCCAGAATTTCCACGTCACATACCAAGGAGCAACAAGATCAGTAACTGCATGGATAATAATAGCACTTAGAACGGCATTGGAAATCCAGTAAAAAGCACCAGTCAACGCATAAATAGCAACAAGTACAACTACACCAGTGAAAATACCTGCAAGAGGAGTACGAACACCACACTTTGACTTAAGCGCTGTTCTGGAGAACGAACCAGTCGCAGGGTATGCATTGAAAAAAGTACCAATCAAATTGGTAGTACCAATGGCAATGAGCTCTTGATTTGGATTGATTCTATAGTCATTGAGACGTCCGAAAGATTTTGAAATGGCAATATGCTCCATAAGAAGAATGACGGTAGAAATTGGTAGCTCAGGAGCCAGGGCACTTGCTAATTTGCTGTCAATAGTGTGATATCCGACGTTCTGTAGACCTCTGGGCACTGTACCAAGAATGCTAATAGGGTAGTGCTTCTTTTTATGATGACGACAAACGCCCCAAGAAATCAGCGTGGTCACGATAATCACAAATGCATTTCGCAGAACCGAGCCAAAGAAACAGACTCTTTCATACTTGGGGTATCTTTTGCCAATGAAAGCAAAGAACCATCTAGAAAAGTACAAGAAGAAAAGCGAAAGAATACCAAAACAAGCATCAAGATTGGAATGTTTCAAGTTCTGTAAAGTATGAATGACGACCAGATGAGTAGCGTCACGAGTGTTGAATAACTTTGAAATACCCATTAAACCAGGAACCTGACCAGCAGCGATGGTGAATGCCGATCCCGTCATAAAACCTAACACAGCAGGCATGGGAATATATTCAAGAATGAACCCCAATCTAAGTAAACCGATTCCAAGAGCAGTAGCACCACAAAGAAGCGACAGACCAACTGCAACATGGATGGTACTATCTGCATATTCAGGATGCTTGGAGATGACATGAGCAATGGCCTTTGAGGTTTGTAAAGACATGACTGCAACAGGACCAATGGAAACATCTTTAGAGGTGGCAAAGAAACAATAAATCATCACACCAACAAATGATGAATAAAGACCGATCTGAGGAGGGAGCGTGGCAATCTTGGCATAAGACATACTCTGAGGGACCAGCACAGCACCTACGGTGATACCAGCAATTAGATCTCCATAGAGCCAGGTGAAGTTGTATCTATAAATCCATCGAAGAATGGGGAACAAGGAAAGAAGATAATCCTTGAATTTTTGAGGAGCATCTGAAATGATTTCTTTGCCAAAATCCTTCACTGATACTGACGGTTCGTCATATTGAGGAATTAGTAAGTATGAAGGTTCCGCCTCCGCTTCCTCGGCCACTAGTTCAGCAGGAGAACTATAATGATAATCCGAACCCGTAGACATTATCTCTATATAGTGAGGATATTGTTCAAAGGAATGAAAGTGAAAGAAAAAAAAATCAAATAAACCAACGAGGGGAGATCCCCCTCATTATAAACTAAAAGCTTGCAGGCCGTCAACGGTGGGCTCGACTCGCTAACTGATCCTTTGAATATGTGAATCAATCCAAAAGAAAAACGAAAAAAAAAGGAATTAAAGACATTGAACACAGCAATATCTAAGGCTGCTGCTGCCAGATTCAGGTTTTGCTGTTTTTCTTCCTGGACTTTTATTGTGCCATGCATATGCAGTCCCTAGCCAGGACTATGTGTTGATATGCATAATAGAATGTATAAACGCACAATCGAAGCTATCGGTTTTTAAGCAGCATCGAAAGGTTAAAGTGTTTATCTGATAGTAAATTGTCATTTCTCAGTTGCTTTTCTCCTTTATAATATATGTGTAAGTAATTCATAAATATATGAAACGCTGGCAGCTGACAAATTTCGCTTCTGTCCTGTTAGTACCGACAACGCCACGCAGCCACACAGAACGGCGGTAATGCAGATCGGTGCTTTTTCCTGCATATAGCTATGGTATCAGATCACGTGAAATACTGTCAAATCACTTTAAAAACGTCAACTATGACGGATAGTTTGCATCAGCAAGGTTTTGCAGTGGCTAAGTTAAGGCTGGTGAGTGGCTGATAGATCGGTCTGTGCAGGAGTCATTCTGAATAACTGCTGTGATTTGGTCTGGGCCATATTTAAGGAAGCGCAGTCGTAGGATAACGCTGAAGGAGGAAGACATTGAAAACCCGCGGGGCCAGAGTGGAGCGCTTGGGCAACTTTGAAGTCAAAAAAATGAGAGTGTGTACAGTCTAGGGCGTGTACGGATGTGGTGTCATCGATGAGAATATGGGGTAATTGTAACATCTAATGGCAATTATACAGCATGTTATATTACATCCTCGCCAAGGGTCTTGTGCACCGTATAACGCTTTTGTAGTAGTAGATAATTAATAGGCTTATGCTGTCCTGTCTTCCCAGAATTTCAGCCTCAAGCCACAATAATATGGATGAGTGGTGTATAATGCCAAGATTCTGTGATACCGCTATACGATTTATCATGAGGGTTCGGCTAATGTTTGTAGGCCGAGAACCCGTGTAATTGTGAGCTTCATATCTCTCATCTATAATATTATAATTTATGCCCGAGTCTTTCCTCTCCTGCAGCACAGAGCCGCCATATATAAACAAGCACAAGGCCAAATAATAGCCCATGTCTCAGCTGCCAGTATACTTTTATCTACTACGGATTTCGGTCCTTTGGAACCTCAGGTCAATGTATCTGCTCACCTATATACGACTCCTGGTCTCATGGGCATCAGCATCGCCAATCATCTTTAAATTCACCAGTAATCATCCCGCACCGCCACTATCAGATAAACTATACAGCCACGGCGCCACGGTGCCACTGAGAAATGTCCTCTAATGATTGTGCTACAACTCGTGATCGCTCCTCATCACGACATGGATGATCGACATTTCAAGATTGATATGCTTTTTGCTTCACAATCTTTTTTTGTGAACAAATCTGTTCCAATAGAGAAGGCCATAAGGTAAATATTAGAAGTAGAGATGTTAACAGTAAGGAAAAAGAAACAAAATACAGATAAATAAAAAATACGCCCTCGGCTGCATCGTATTCAGAATTTGGCCGACATGAGTGTTTATTCGCGCGATGCTTTGTATCTTGATCTATTATGCTATCTGCAGTAGCTAATAGCTGTAAAAATCTACAGTCAAAGAGTGGGGCAGGAACGGGGATAAAAGCAACTGACTACAACGTGGTAGCAGCCTGTGAGAAGCCATCTTCAAGAAAATAATTTATTCTTACAGAAGCAAGATTATAGAACCAAAAACTACTTCTAACTGGTCTTTGTTTTTATTAAATAGTGGAGACGTAATAGATGTCGTCTTGTTTGGCTTCTCACAATCGTAGGTAATAAATAGAGTACATGAAAATATTTATGAACTGAACTAAGGCTTCTCTTCTAACTACCTTTGGATTACAGTAAATAGTTTATGGCTAATATCGTTTGTTCGTTGCCTATTTGCTGCTTCTTCTATGCACCTCATCTATCTTCGTTAGGAGATTTGATCTTGAGAATATTTTTTATATTTCTTTTTCAGTTTTGAATTTTGTCATAGCAGCCGACAGAGACATCTAGTCCCCGATGACGGCGACCGAGCCCAAGATATATGTGCAGCTTTCAGAAAACAATTTACCTCTGATTGAGAATATTTCAGGTGGATTGCGAATTTGAAACAGAGAAGGGGAACGCTGCTCCAAATTCGTAGAGCCCTTAGTGCCCTCTGAATGTTGCTCAGTTCTGCTATGTGATATATCTTATATGTATATTTTTGGGAAATTTATCAAAGTAGCAACTCCTCCCTGACAGTTTTCTGGTCTCTGGTTTTCATTTTTTGTTTAGGAGACGATGGTATTAAGAAAGAAGTGAATAAACAATGCAGAACGTGTGCCGACCTGTCTCTCACACAGAAGCTTCTCCTATAGAATGGGTGTGAATAATATATACAAAATGGCCCATTTGATCATAAGAATATGAACAATAGACTTTTCAGAATAAATGTGCCCGTTCACTTTTTCTAATTGGGGTGACAGGTCTTAGGCAAATAATTGTCCTGGCTCAAACCAATTATGACCCATTTTAAAGGAGACGATAATAGGTCCAGGCAATATACCACGATACAGAACTTGTATCTCACCCTCAAGTGAGAACATATTTTCCTTCAAAAACATCGTAGGTATCAATAGATTTTATTAATACGATAGATAATCACGTCTCTATCCTACGTAATGATAAAATGAGACAATTATATCAAAGAAAGAATATTTAATTAGCCAGAACATAGATCACAGCTCTTGTGGAGTTTTGTTCGCTATTGAAATCGCCGAATTCATCAAAGAGCTGCTTGAAATATTCGGTCTTGTAAAGAATATAGGCATTTTCTATCGGGTGTTGAATGGACAGTTGCTCTTTAACAAGCTTCATACCTAACTCGAACTTATCCAATTTGATCAGAGCCACGAGCTTCAAGCGGAGAGCATTATCGTTTTCTGACAACTGATATAGAATGTTATTAAACTGTGCACATCATGGAAGGGGACCGGAATAAATATTATCATTCCGAAAACAAGTTGAGATACCCTGCATCAATCCGAGAAGGCATCATCTGGTAATACATGCTCCTTTGTCGAACTTCATTGGTATTTTTTTGTAGTTATGTAGGCTAATACAAGCTGATGTAGTCTTCCTTTGTTCAAGTCCATTGATACTTTTTTGTGGTTATGTAGCCAACTTTTGCTTGATTTATTACCGATATATTTATCTTTGGTCATTTCATATAACAACATTTACAGCGGAACAGAAATATGGGATTTGGGCTACTGAAGTACTTGTTTATCGTGCTTCTGTTGATCTAGAGCTAAATAAGCAGATTGAGGAGAGAGCGTTGGCTACTTTTAAGAATTTCCCGTCCTAATTATGATTCAGGAGAGTTGGTTATGGAACCTGCCAAGATCATTTATAGAAACAGAAGTGATCGTTTGTTCCAGATATTGATTGTTCATGCTAACAATAAGTAAATAGCATATCATTCACAACTGTAAGCATTTACGGCTTCAGCCTGGTTTTGGGTGGCATACGCTTCTCTCCACAGCAGGTTCACATGCTTAGTTAGTAATAATTTATTCAAAGCCCCAGGCAGAGCATAGTTCAATCTTTATGTCCCCCTTAGCTTTTTATCTACTATTTTTAGTTATCTTCTCTAATAGGTAATAATTAATTCTCGTTATAAAATGAATTAAAGAATGCCTTAAAATGCACGGTTTATGCAAGGGACTCGACCCTGCATAACGATCTCCTTCTCGCTATAGTAATATTCTAGCTTTCTTCGGTAGTGCGGGAGGTTAACTTCTCCATCCAAACCAAACTCTGCATTCACAACTGGATCATTTCGTTTCTCCGCCGTCAAGCAATTCGTTCAGAGTTTCAAATGACTATTTATACTACGTTACGGTTGATAAGATTTTGCCGAGTAACTCTAACTGTTCCGCGAACAAACCATGCTCTACATAATAAACGGCGCCCTGTAATTAAAGATTTCACTTGTTCACGCGGCCTGAACTTTTTCCACACTTCCAGATGCAACCTGAGCGAGACGAGTACCAAGTCTCAGGTCAACGAAGATATTTTATCACTAGTTCCGAACAAGGGACGAGTGAGCATAATTGATGAGGAAGGCAATTTTACTAATAATGTGAACCTTAAGAAGTTTCTCCAGAGACAGTTTGACAGAGACAGATTCCAGCTCGTAGTTGTCAAATTCTCTCATCATCATCAGCATGGTAACAAAGCAGGCATCACTTTGGAAGAAGGAGAGGAAGGAGAATCTGCCGATGTACTTGGTCATACGATAGACCCATCTGTAGTTTGTAAGGTGACTCCTCTTCCAGATGGCGAAGCCAAAGTAAGGCCTAGTAAGCGTGAAAACAAGCCAAAGAAAGCCAAGCCATTGGGCGTCAAGGATATTCCAGTATCATGGAATATTGCATTAAGTGACTTAGAGAGTCAGAAAAAATTGGCTATAAGGTCGGTTCTCACAAGGGGTCATAGTTTACAACTGCAACTTGACAGTAAACCAGGCATGAGATATCCTAGACAGCTAAGTCCCTTAGAAGTTGAGAAACGAAACCTTCTAATCGAGAAATGCCATGAAATATGCTCGGAATGGGGGGAAAGGTCGAATAAACAAATGGGATCTATAGGCTCTCGTGTGACATTATTTTATGCTCCAAAAAAGAACTTGTCATAACATAAAACTATTATATTCAAATAAATAACATAACATTTTTCTCTTTTTTATTTCATCAATCATATCAACCTTTTATGTGGTATACTGCTACGGCTCCCTGTAGCCGACCTCGGTCGCTTTGTCCGTAATATGGCATTCCACTGGCTATAAAAGTTTCGCCTTGGTCTTGGGCAGCTGCCACTATACTGGTACCAAATCCATTACTATAAGGCCAGGGACTTTCTTCAATGAGCAGTTCAAAGTCAGAGTCACCATTTTTTGATAAATCAAGTCGCCATATCTGCCCTTTTTCGTTTTGTCCAAATGGCGAGCTCGTGTAGAGATATTTATCTATAATTGTACCTTCGTGGCCAAACCTACTAAACGACCCAGTTTCCATTGCCTTGCGGGCTTTGAAGCTAATATACGTACTCTCATCAGGGGTTAACTCCTCTGTAGCGTTGTACACTGTACCTTCTGGGGCGTAAGGATCCTCTTTGATACGGTAAAGGTATATAGCTCCACACTGTGAGCATTTCAACCGACCCGTCCGCTCAGAGTTTACGCCCTCGGTAGTACTTCCAACTGCAATCCAGCCATCTTTAGTTCCAGCAAGTAGTTTACCACCAAAATTGGCACCATTATTGACATTGCTCGAAAGGACAAACACATTTTTGAAATCCTGTCTTGAATCAAATGCGAACACCTGTCCAACTCCCTCTGCGCCAACAAGCAGATAGTTATTAGGTCCTCGAGAAACCATAGAAACTTTGGACCCAAACAAACTATAACCAGGCAACGAACTCAGTGATGGGATATTTAGCACCATTTCTGCAACCTGCTTGATGTCGAATTCTAAGGGGTCTCTACGTCGACTTTCGATCGCCATAGAGAATATAGCCTGTAATGAAACACCATTAATAATATGAACTTCACCCGCTTGAGGGCGACCACCAATATCAGAATAAGGCGATCCAATCACAAGGTCGTCGATCCCGTCCCCGTCGACATCACCTACCGCCAAAGATTCGCCAGCTAGTTTGGTACCAGGGCTACCATACTTAATAGCCGCTGCTCCCCAATGAACATTGAAAATGTTCCGATTTTCTAGAAAGAAGCTTAGTCGAGAGGTGCCTGGACGACTCACTATCAACACATCATAGCCAGAGAGATTTATTTTATCCATCTTGGCACCAAATCGTTCATTATACTGATAAGGAGGACCGTCTTTAGGAATCTCGAAAGCGATCATTTCGGCCGGTGTTTTGACCGCGGCATCGTTTCGGGACGACAATTGTGATAACTTGACAACATATACGCTTCCTTTTGGAATATCTTCAGCATTACTATCAGCTCCATACGTACCCGATTCAAATGGGGCCGATACTGCAAGGCATAACTGGTCATTCAAAAACTTGCCAATAGCAAGAGACGTTCCGAAAGCGCCGTCGGGAACCCCAGTTGAGATAATAGTAGATAGCTTTATGGATTGTCCTCCTTCTGTGCCTAGCAGGTAATTCTTATTTGCCGACACATCTAGCTCAACATTGTGATTCTTCATCTGTGGTGATGGAGAAAGCTTATATGAAGAAGTACCAACATTAGCCTCTTCAATGATTGTATCATTTTCATAAAGATGATAATAGTTTCGGTGAGACTTGTCCTTCATACCGTCGTATATCTCACATACCGACCATGGATCAACTGGCGTGGTTTTGTTTGTAAACCATTGTGCCAGTGAATATGAACAATGACGCGAGGCCATGCTCATCTCACTTATGCCTCCAAGATAATAGTCATCAATATGTTCAAACAGCAAGGGAGATTTCTGAGCATATGGAGCAAATGCAGTTGATGCCAATTGCATTTCTGCTCCAAGTGCTGCTTTGCCTCTAAACATACAATAATCTAGCTGAGAGCTAGTAACGGATGGATATCCGGCACGAGAAATGATCTCAAGAATATCCTGAGTTGGATATTTCCATTCTCCTTGAATCCAATCCAAATTCAAACCCGACTGAAGAAGTTTTCGAACATATATCATATCTCCACCCGTATCTAATACATTATGAGCTTCTGAGACGTCTCCATTGAACTCCCGATTCGCCAGCATTTTTAAAAGCCCCTGGTGAAGTCCTAAAGAATGCCAGCTGACGTCTGCCACCTGATGTGTTAATATTCCAAATATAAATGCCTTTAATGCCAATTCAGAGCCATCTGAATCTTCCTTGATTTCGTTGCTTAGGCCGTGTAGTTGTTTTTGTTTACCCTTTTTTCTAAGGGCATTCATGACCTTTTGAAATAATCCTAATTTTGGACCGCCTCCGACAGAGGTCAAACCTCTTTTTTGAATCTGAATGTTCTCTTCATCTCCTTCATTTTGGTCTTTCATCTCAAACTGGGCGATGGATCCTTTTCCGTCATGATACTTTTCCGACCAGTAATCTACTGCTGTCTTTAGAAACGGCGGCCAATGCGTATCTTCTGCCAAATCAGAATGGCTCATACAAGAGTAAAATGCATCTGGGAAAAAGGCTCCTGCTCTAGCATATGCTGCCGATTGGTCGTCTTGAATATCTTTCGGCAGGTAAGGCAGAGTACGCTGTGCTATTGAAATATGAACTCTAACCATCTGTTAGTCTCAGAACCGCTTTTGACCAAGCAAACCTTGCTTACCCAACTCCACATGCTTGCACAATCCCTGATAACCAAGTCCATGCTACAAATAGTAGTTTCCAATCGTCGTATCCAGTTTTCGTCATTATATATCCACATCTAAGGGCTAGCATGCCGCAGTATTCAGTTACAAACACTGGTGACTAACAAAAACAGTGGTATACAAACAACAACAACAAGAGAGACCAATGACCCTGATAACTCGGCTTAAATATAAATGCTATCGAATAGGTTCTTTTGTTGGCATAATTTTGACGGCGATAAGTGTGATATTCAACTCTCTCGCAGTCTGCCATCTGATCTATCGATTCCTCTGAATTATCGACCATGTGATGCGGCAGATCGACATAGATAAGATAAGAAGAGCTAATTTAAGACTGCAGCCTCAGAGAGCCCCTGTCCTATATATAATAAATAGTTTTATGGAAGGTAGGCGATTCGATTATGTCTCTAAATACTTCCAACAATAAATATTATGGAACCTAAAGAAGTGAATCCGACTTGTTATCTAGGACTTCTATAAAGGATATATAAGACGAGAATAACTCATGTCAGCACACATGTCAGGAGGTGCTTCAGTAGGGCATTGCCTACACAGATCGAAAGGAGCTTATCTATCTACCCTCACTTGGCAAACTTAGCAAACGGCATCAGAGACAGGGAAAAGTCGTTGTTATACTCTGGGAAAGGTATATATACCGTTGACCGCCGCATTTGCCGCGCCGATCAATTATCGTGTGCTACTTTATATTTATATTGCACATCAAGATTTAATAGCATTTAAACATGAACCAAATAAATGTACATTTACATGATTCTGTAATGCTCCCATCATGTCTAAACATATACGCCTTACGGCTTCGAAATCATCGAAAATAACGAAACCATCAGCCAGAAACAAGAAATCCGCTTTGCCACTGTTGCCTTCTGACATAGCGTTCTTGAAAGAGTTCGATGAGAACAAATCTATCCGTCAAGCTCATAATAAATCCAAACAAGAAAAGTTACATGATGAGGGTCCCGCAGAAATCGAGTGGCAGTTAGCATCACATTCTATCTCTGAAATTGTGGCCTCCATGAGACTGGTATTAGATAGGATGTGGAACCCCATCCCAGAAAAAGGACTTGGAAGAGAGGGACGAGGAGACGTTTATCATTTCAGAAAATCATTACCACCATTGGTGCGCACGACGCATTTATATGCTATTTTCCCGGACGGGTCAACTTATGTGGACCGTGAAATACTGTCTGCGTGTGAAGATGGTAAAATCCGAAGATTGGTTGTCAATTTGGTGGAAGGAAGTGATTTGTTGATAGAATCGGCTCATTATTATAGAATCATTGATCAGCAGATTGAGAAATACGAACAAAAGTTAAGCACCTGTGAGAATGATGAAGACCGTAAATTAAACTTGAAAATGACTGGTGCTTTAAGGACATTTAAAAAGTTATTATTGAAGCATCCGACTTCAATATCTTTGTCTCTGGCAGACTTGGAAGAAGTACAATTGGAATGGATGAGAAATAATTTATTGGGTCTTGGATTTCTTACTCTCCAGGCTGGTCAGATGGACTCATTTATGATATCAGTTCCCAATATAGGCTCTTATTTACGACTAGTAGCGAGTACTCGTAAATGGGTAATTCGTAATCTAGATAAAATGGCCTGGAAGGAACTACTAGAGTCTAGTCTACAGGAACGCTGGGAGTCAAATAAGACATATTGGTTTGATTTCAAGGGGTGTAGATTGGAATGGGTTTTATATGATTGCTTTGGTGGTGGATGGTGTGAACCATTTAAAACTCCAGTAGGCAGAGGATGGAAATATACTGGAAAAAAATAAAGCAGTTAATAAATAGACAGACAAATCTATGTCTTGCACAATTAAATAATACAAATAGAGCTATCCAAAGGAAGAGGGATTCAGCATGTGCCACCAGATAAGGGCTTGTCAACTCCCTTATAAAGGATTATTTTGTAATTATGTAAGACAGAGACGTTAATTGATTATTTATCTATTATTATCCCTTATAAAGGCTAATATGGCAACACTAGCAGCGACCTCTCACCAGATAACCGCCTGTCAGTGTTTTGAAACTTTCTACTTTTAAAGATTATCATTGACCTCAGCATTTTAGCTCAGCATCTGATTCCCACTTGCTGAATCCCAGGAAGACCAGTTCTCTCACAATAATACGGGAAAACTCTATGACGAAAGCCGAAAGATTGCTTAATCACATAGCAGTGAATCTTGTAAAGCTATGACAGCTAGAGCCTTATGAGACTGACAACTTCTCAGAGCAGCAATCTGGTAGCCACATCCACTGGGGATTCTTCACTTTCCTTTACGTCTAACATATTGTCCCATTAGTACTCCATAAATGTCATATTTCAGTTTTGTCAATTATTACATATTATTACATAACCGTCTGTTTTTGGCTTCTGATGTAGTTTCACATTATGAATATGCCATAGCATCGTTCTCCAAGATCTTGGTTCCTTGGCCCAGTTGGTTAAGGCACCGTGCTAATAACGCGGGGATCGGCGGTTCGATCCCGCCAGGGACCATATTTTTTGCCTCTTCTTGTAAATGTTATTCCAATTGGTTAGCATGTCCATATAATTAATTAAATATCGATTTAGGAGGAAAGCGCTGTGACAGGACCGAATTGACGCAAGGTCAGCTTATGTATATATTCTCCTGGTCCTGAATCCACGTGATATCTATATTTATTGACGCGTCGGTTCATGTTGATAACTTGGTTGTCAGCAAAATGAGAAGAAGACAGTCTTCTTCATTACTATTCAGACAGCAGGATCTTACATTTGGTCTTTTTGATAGCAAAGATGGCGAGCAAGAGAGTTCGTTGTTATTCAAAAGTATGCGAGAATAGGTTTTGTGTAAATGGCCAAACTAACCCCTGCTACCAGATCCACCTATTGACGAAATAAGTCCAGCAACAAGCGAATTGGACTTGACGACATTTGATGATCCATTTCATTTGGATACCGCGAGTGATCATAATGAACCCGAAGATGATGTGGAAGGCGACTCTTGGTCTACATACGACCCTACAATGTACCAGGAATATGTAATCAAGCCTGATTCGCATACCACCAAGGCGTGGGAAGATTTCTTTTCTGGCATATACAGCCATGATTATGACAGTGAGGATACTAGTCAGAGGAATTTCAAGCTCCAGAAACGCCTTCTGTCTGAAATGAGTCGTAATCATTTTGAAAGCGTAATCAGGCTATATCATACCGACACTAATAAAAGTCATGCTTATAACAAACTGGTAACGTTAAAACAGCTCATTGTATGTCTCCATTATCTCGTGATCGGTAGAGAGTCACCAATGTTCAAATTTGATAAGCGTAAAATGCGGTTCGCTCCTACATCCAAGTATCGCATTATTGGTTGTAGCCAAGAGATTATGGATAAAATCATCAGCTTTTTCTCCGACTGCGGTTCTCGTCTAAAAAGATTGAAATATACCTCTGATATTATTATAGGTGGAGGCGGGTCCACGAATCCAGTCTTGTATGCATTTTCTAATTGCTTGAGTCGAGTCATTTATCGAATCGAGAAGTTTTCATTGCAGGCATTTTCTCAGACTCCGAAACAACCAGGCCAGTTGCTTAAAATATACAACAACTTTCAGGAACCTGCAAAAGTTGTCACTGTTTTGACAACCATTCTCGGTTGTGCTGACATTCAATTGGCTCCAAAACTCAATCGATTACCAGATTCATACCATTTGTTAAATGAGATTTATCATAGAGCAATTGTGTTTGAATCATCTGATAGCCGTCTATGTAGTCTCATCAAACTGATTCTACTAAGGACATCATCCCCGTGGCTGTCTGAAGTCGGTACGTTGCTTGGTCTGGGCAGTAAAGAGATATATTCAAGGGCTACTGGCGATATTGCCGAGTCGGATATTCTATTTCTCGACCATGATCCCGAAACTGATTTGCTTATATTGAATAGGAAGAAAGTACCTGTTTTTTTACAAATGCCCTTGGCCCGCCTTGTGCTGGAAACGGTAAACTGCTTTCTAGTTATAATGAGATATGGCAGTGAAGAATTGAGGAGTAGAGTTTACAAATTAAAGGGTGGCCTAGAAATGAAATGGTGTATGGACTTTCCGGAAATGCTGGAATTGAGTAAACAAATAAAGTCATATCAGATGTCAGTAGATAGTTCTACCCAGTCAATAGACAACGACGCAGATAATGAATCACCCTCAGCAAATATGTTTGACTTGCCAATGTTACAGTCGATGATGACGTCGATGAGTAGGAAGAGTCAAGAAGAAAGCAACAGTGACTCAGTTGAAATAATGGTCGACAACAATTTATTTGGCGTAGCAGAAAACTCGAGCCAGGATAATGTGCCTATGGAAATGGTAGCTCAAATGAGCTTTTCTTCAATTGTAAATGCTCAGTGGAAAACAGCAAATAAGTTGGTTATGGCTGTATTCACAGGCGAGCAGTCTATTATGGATCATGCTAGACTAATACAACAAACTTTTTTCTTAGGCAATGGAGAACTGGTGGTTAGGCTAGAGGAGGTTTTATTTGCTAGTAGGCAAGCTGGCGGGCTTGGACTTGATCATCAGGAGCTGGGAGGTCATGAAGGCATTGCTTGGCCACCGTCGCCAATAGAAGTGAATGGACGCCTGTCTGGCATTGTTGAAGATATTACGAGTAGATTGCCAGGTGTGAATAAAGAGGTTCGACGTGGAGGATTCATTAATTTCGGATACCCCGAGCAAACTGGCAATGTTTCAGGTATCAATGCTACAGATATCTTTCGGCTCAGTTACAATGTTCCCAGTCCGATATCCCTGATTTTCAATTCAGATGCTATAAGGCATTTGAACGCGATTTTTAAACGCTTAATTGTAGGACTCCGGTTAGGTCACTGGCTGAAACAGAAGAAAAGTCATTCAACATACTACATTAAGAGCACAGTACTCAGACACTTTATCAATTGCTGTATTAGCCATATGAATTTAGTCATTGAAACAAAATGGGGGCAGCTGCTGAAAAATTTGAATAATGCTAATCAAGGTTCATTACAGGATATTATTGGTATGGTGCGAACATCACTTGAAGATATAGCTAGCAGTCTCTTTACAGACAGCCAACGAGAGCTGCTGCTCAATAATATTTATTCATATGCTTTTGTTGCTCTAAATCCTAACGACGAGCACGAATTACATTATAAAATTACGGACTTCATAGTCTGTTTACGAGCATATCAACCGAACCAGCATTATACCGTCTTATCTGACCATCTTGCCGTCCAACTTACTTATAACGAGTACTATGATTAAGAGACTAAACATCTGAAATAATTTTTTTTTGCACGTAGTTTTGATCGTGCTCTGTGTAGAATAGGAAGAAATCATATTAATTTACATAGACAGATCTTCCAATTTTAATAATACTTTTCGATTTCATTGCAAGGGTGTGGGTGACTTGGGATGTTTTTATCGGCTGTAGTTGAAGACATTCTTGAGGAGACCATCACGTTGAGCAAGTCTGTTAAGAGAGTCGTCAGCTTCACCACGAGCTCTCACATAACCAGAGAGAGCATAGGTAGTGTTGGAACCGCTGATAGCACGGCCGTTCTCGTCAACGTTGGCAACGTTAATTTGAACAGAGGCGTGGTCCTTGGCCTTGATGATACGGTTGGTGGCAGAGCACTTTCTGGGGACGTAAAGTTCGACCTAGAGATGTGTGTTAGTGGTGGGGTTAAGAAATGAGAGTCGGATAATGGGGTACAGGAGTACAGAGATTCACGGCACAGGAGAATCGTGTTTGGTTAAATCTGTTCTGTAACCAAAGTCTGATCAAGCTTTTTGGAAACATGAGAGTATCTACTGTACTTTGGCTGATATTTGGTACTTATTCAATCGTTATTCGTAATAGGCATCGTCGTAATAGTAGGTGTCAGGTAGTGTTGTTTATCGATCTTTTGTTGATTCGTTCATGACACATTCTCCGGGCACGCTATCTCAGCACTCTTATCTCCATTTCCTCAATCGCTAGATTCACTTACAAGAACTCCCTTTTCGTTTTCCATTTTGAATTTTGTATATATAAACTTGGATGGACTGACACTATCGGTGGTGACGATATGAAAAATGGCTGTATGGTGAAGTGGATGTAGAGTGTTTGATTTACGGGAATGTTTGGTGTGGGTTTGGGTGCATGTGGGACATATATTACTCGAATAGGTATTTTGTGACTTTGAAAGGATAAAATATGTGGTGGATAACGGGAAGATATGCTATTAACAGACTAAGAGGGGTGCATAAGGAAAACCTAGAGGTATGCAGGGACAACTTAAAATGAATAATAATGCAGCTTATAAAGGGTATACACCAATGTATAGGGATATAGATTCAAATAAGAGAAGAGATATGAGTTTGGATAGGGAACTAAGGTGAAGTGCTTCTTACAGCTGTTATTGTTTGTTTAAAGCCGGAAGGGCAGCATAGAGAGATAGATAGATAGATAGATAGATATATAGATAATCATTAACGTCTCTGGAAGTATCGCATGGATATCTGTTGATTAAATGTATATCTAGCCGTTTGCGACTCATTAGTTTAGAGCCGTAAACAGTGACTTCTTCAATCTTGTTACATGAAACAGTACAGAAGGCCATTATGGTCGTTAAATGACTGTCGTAGAAGTAATCAGCCTATACAACATATTAAAGTAATATACGACCAAACCAATAATAAGCATTTGATAACTCGTTATACCAACACAGTCCAACTCAAGTCTCCATGACAAGCAGAGAATGTGGTACGTATGGTACTTACTATCTGATTTACAGCTCAATCTCAGTGCCTTTTCTCACTGGCAAGCATATACATTTTTCATGCACTCCCTGGACTATCAGATAACCGTTGTGAGGTGCGTCGAGATCGATCAGCAGCACGCCGCATCTGAAGCACGTTTCACGCACGTTTCTGTTTGATACGAGCCAGGGCCGTAATAGCAAAGATCATAATAAATCTTGGACAGGATCAAACAACCAGTCCCAACCCATGCTAGAAACGACACCGCACTCACTGTTTCTACCATAGCGAGAACAACAGGTCAGGGCTGTGCCCGGCCGCTGGAAACACAGACCCCTCAGGGGGCACCATCTCGCATGCAGGGCTATGCAACGTGCGCTTCAGGGATCGAGGGGTACATCTGGTACTATCTCTCTCCCCATATATATATATATATATATATGTAGATATCCTGTGGCACTAATCTTGGCGAGCTAAAGAGGTGGTTCTTGGTATATATAACGGTGGTTATAAAGAGCAATATATCAGGGAGACGGAGCATAATAGCCTAAAAGTCGCCGAGACAGGGGTACACAGAGCAGCAGGGTTCGAAACGACAGCACAGTCGATTCGCACACCAGTTCGAACCAGGTCTTGTCAATTATGTACAAATCTACACAGGACGAGCAGGACAATTACCTTGACGATTATCTTGTCGAGACCACCTCTACCACAACAACTACTAAGGTTGCCAGTTCTCCCAATACCACTTCCGCTGCCTCTAACGCCAACCGTACCGATATCAAGGCAGCAGCAGCCATCCTGGACGCGAGCCCTAACCCGGCACAGAGGTGGTCAACAAATACAAATAAAACACTCTTCACTATATCTACGAGGGCTGTTCAAGGGAGATCTTTGGCTAATAGCAGAATTATACCATATGCCAATTTAGAGAGTGAGAAATATTACCGGTACGTAAGAGTAGATGTTGACATGAGTTAGTAGTGGTCGCGATAAAGTACATGAACGTTTCTGATAACTAACATTGTCAAGAACATTGGTTCAGGAATTACCTTCACCACCTCTAATAGCATTTTCTCCAGCAGCCATTCTAAGAAAACACGCAGCTAAATTGTCGTCAGCGGGATCCGACTCACGGAAGGGGACTACCAGGGGGGCCGGCCAAGGGCACGGCAGTCTCGGCGCCGGATCAGCACAGTCTCCTGTAACTTTTCTTCATACTCCACCGTCTTCTAGTGCTGAGTCTGGTGGGTTGCTGGATGTATTAGAGGATCTAAGTTTAGAACCTTCACTATCAAATAATGAAGACGCAGCTTTGAAGGGGCCTCACGCATCGCCATCTAGTACTGTACAAAGCAAGAAGAAGCAGGACAAATTAGCAAATCAGGTCGTGTGGAATTCGTCATTTGTTGACAAGACTATCCCAGAACTATCTTCGGGCTCAAGCGCGAATTATAATATGGATAACGATGCTCCTACTGCCAGGCAGGCTCTTAAATCGCCACCCCCAGTACCCATACTGGCCGATGGAGATGATAGCTCGTCTTCTTCATCCTCGTCTTCTTCTCTGATTATTCCCGCGTCAAATCAAAGATCTCGCAAGGCCTCAAGGTCATTACGACTTTTCAAAGAAAACGACGAAAGCCGTATCAGTTCTGGTAGAGATGCAAGGACTAGAAGGCCAATCTTAGAACAGAGTACCAGTGGCACCACCAGCGACATGGCTAATAATAGACCCGATTCACCTTCAAAGTCCAATGCGCAATCTCAATTACAAAAACAAATCATTAGAAGTTTAAAGAATATACAATTGGCAGAAGAGGCATCAGGTTCTACCACGACATCAACTACACCGATACCCAGCATAGCAGCCACTGGTGCGCGTATGACTAGTACGACACATGCATCTTCACTGCCTCTACCGACAACTCCAGAAATGACTGCATACACCATGTCTTCAGACACAAGAACTGATATTCAACAACCAAACGAAGAAAGCAATAGTAATCTGGACTACAATGAAGAAGAAGACGAGGATGAAGACGAACAAGGCCTGCCTATTTTGCGCATCCCTTTCTCAACAGATGGTTCGACAGAGATCAAAAGTACCAGATTGATTCGGAAAAAACATCCTTTACGTCATCATGCTCATGCTCATGAACGTGATGGCCACAAGCAATCGAATCATGATCGAAAAATCAGCACAAAAGTCTTGTCCTCTTCAGCAACCTATTTCCCACATACCCGGGCTCAGAAGCAGAAACTGGATGAAACGGGTTCATCGCTTGAAAGTACCAGTGATAATAGTGCGACTTCGCCAACTAAACAACGCAATGAGTCTCCTGGACATATAACAGCGCCAGTCCCTCTTCCTGCAACATCAATAACTACCACAGTCACAGGACCATCATCAATTTCTACTACCACTACAACCGTGAAATCTCCTTCAAATCTGAAAGAGCCAGGCATTATGCAAGATGACCATCAACCGTCCATTACATTAAAAGCAGTGGCCGATAAGCCTCGCTCCATTGAGGTTGTGACAGGGCCGGAGCCAATTATTGAGCATGACCGTGGAGATGAACGTGAGCATGAGCGTGAACATGAGCGAGAGCAGCAAGAGCACCATTACGCAGAGCTAGATAAACCCCACGAATACCATTCCCAACATGGTCATCATGATCAGGAATATCCGCTTTCAGTTGAGTTAACCCCTTTCAAACACCGTGTTGGAGGCCATACAGCCATATTTAGATTCTCTCATCGAGCAGTGTGTAAAGTACTCCTCAATAGAGAGAATGACTGGTATGAAGCAATCGAACTCAGCCATGAAGAGTTACTCGACTATATGCCCAAATATATTGGTGTTCTCAATGTGCGACACACTGTTACACTAGAAGATGACAAGGAGCATGCTACGGGCTCCAAAGAAGGCATGAATGATACTGATATTAGCTCGGCTAACAACAGTAAGTTACTGTCCAAAAGCCCTGCTCTTGCGGAAGTTGTATTGGATGACAACATGCACATAATTCCAGACTCATTGCTCCAGAGATACTCGGTGAGTCCCTCATCTGAACATGCGAGTAGTTTCAAGCTGGCTTCTTCATTCCCTGGTACTCCCACCATGAAAGACTACTCTAATAATCCTCTACCAGATACGGAATCTGTCTCTCCGTTGGCATCATGGGGCGCGAGTACTGTAAATCGCAGCTTACGGGAGTTGGTTCTTCATGAAGTATTTGCACCTCGTTCTGTGACCACGAGCAGCAATAATAATTCTCCCTCCCATATAAGGAGCCATCAGTACAGACACTCTGTATCCTCGTCTCTCTCTAGGACTGGTTCTTCTTCTTCTTTTACCAATGGCTCGTCTGTCCACTCTGCCCACGATCGTTTCCATCATTCACTCTATCATCCGAGCAGTTCCATCCCACCGCATAAAAGTATGTATGATCTGTCATCATCTGCAGGGCAGCCGGGCTCCTATGAGCCTGAACGCCATAGTCATACTTTGAGAAATCGAACCTCAGTTGACACCCTGCCGGATTCGCTGGAAATCAATAATGGTGGACCTGCAGGCGACGAAGTGGCAGTATTCTCACCAGCAAACTCGCCTCCTCATGAGGCCAAGGATGACGAGGAAATGTTTGCAATGGACGACGAGAATTTGCAGCTTGATGAAGGACGTCACGAATCAGAAAACCACCAGCAGATGCCGACATCCTTAAACGCCAGTCCCAATATTATCAGTAAAGAGACCAGTCGAACTGAACGATTCATCCTTTTGGAAGACTTGACTCAGGGTATGAAGAAACCCTGTGTGATGGACCTTAAAATGGGAACCCGTCAATATGGCGTAGATGCGTCTGAAGCTAAACAACAGTCGCAAGCTAAAAAGTGTAGAATGACCACCAGTGCCAAGCTGGGAGTGCGAATTTGTGGTATGCAAGTGTGGGATTGTAAACAGGAGAAATACTGGTTCCAGGATAAATATTTTGGTCGTGACGTTAAAGCTGGTGGACAGTTTAAGGCCTGTCTAGCAAAGTTCTTGTATAATGGAACCAGTCAAGGATCTATTTTGCAACATATCCCGCACATTATCAGGAGTTTGGACGAACTACACACTATTATCTCCCGACTGAGTGGATATCGATTGTACGGATCAAGTTTACTTCTCATGTATGATAGCAACTGCTCATCCAAGATACTGGTGCGTATTATAGATTTTGCCCAGTGTATTACGGCTGAAGACCTGAAAAGCGATATCAAAAGGAGTGCACCAGTCAAGTATCCGAACGAGCCTGATCGAGGGTTTTTAAGGGGTCTTTATAGCCTGCGAGAATATTTTTCAGAGTAAGTTTGGTTTAGTGACTGAGCGGACTAATACAAGTACTAACTATTTGTTTTATAGAATTTGGAGCGATATTGTTGGTCAGGAATTCGACGAGACATCCAAGATTGATTACTCTCTTTATGACTCCCCTGTGCCTGACTTAGATAACTTTAATATTGTTGATTATCCCGAAGTCGAGGTTTCATCTGGTGATAGCGATCTTTCAATGTAAATAACATCCAGTGAGATCAGATAATGACATATATCATGATTTGTATATATGATTATTTTGCGTAGTGTTAAGCCAGTACTTAATTTATTTAATGTAATTTATTAGTAGGTAATTGTGATGGGTTTTAGTAAAGATCATTAGCTAATTTTGTTTAAGTGAGAGAACTGCAACACTCTCAACATGATGAGTTTGTGGAAAAAAGTCGAATCCTCGGATGCTGTCGATTATATACTCATTATCAAGACTTGATGATTTTTGTAAAGCCAGTTCAGATTTGAGAAGATACTCCACATCACGCGCCTGGCTATGAACATTACATGAAACATAGACTACTTTAGCAGGCCTGAAGTCGAGCAATTGATCTAGAAACTGCTTGTCACACCCTTTTCTTGGAGGATCAATGATAATGCTTGTTTCAAGAGGAGCATCGCTCACTTTGGCGAAAATCTTCTCTGCCTCACCAACAATAAAAGAAGCATTTTTCAGGTCATTTAATTCAGCATTCTTTTTGGCATATTCAACACTATCTTTTGAGATCTCAACACCAATAAGCTGCTCAACTGCTGCACTACAAGTGATACCAAACAATCCACTACCACAATAGGTATCAACAAGATATTTAGGAGGCTTGCCGGAAGAAGGTAGAACAATATTATCACGAACATATGACGTCACACTAGGAAGAATAGAATTGTTATTTTGGAAAAATGAGCCAGCTGGATACTCGAATTTGAAATCTCCCACATACTCGGTGATGATCTGTTTGGCGTCTGTAGTGCAATTGGTGATACTTGCACCGTCTGATTCTTGAATATTCTCTCGCAATAGTATAGTGGCGCCTCGTTTATAAGATGCAAAGTTTTCGTGAACAAGTTTTCGTTGTTCGGTCAGTTCCTTATTAAGTACAGGGGTGCCAATCACACACTCTTCGATATCCAACACCTCTTTACGTCCCTTGACGCCAAATCCAATAGGAGGCTTGCTGGAAAGACGTTGTTTTCTAGGAACATCGAAATGAGGAGTCAACTTGGTACGGTAGCTGTATTCTTTAGGGGATCCAACAGTATCCAGGATATCTGGGACATCGTTTGGCAGTAATAATGGGGCATAATGTGAATAAGCATTAACAATGACATCTCGCTTTATTTTTAGCTGCTCCTTGTATGGCAGCATCTGGTACTGACACCCAGAGCACGTAGTGAAATATTTACACTTTACAAGAGTATCATCTCGCAAAGGGGATTTTTCCAGGACCTTGATCAACTCTGATTCAAAGTAATATTTGTTGGTACGATAGATTTTGGTTTCGACAGTTTCACCTACAAGAGCATAAGGGACCACGACTATTCTCTTGCGAGAAATGGTGGCTGTAGAAGATGTATCTTCAGGGTCTGCAGGCACAGCTGTTTCCCATATGCCAATGCCATTCCCGACCGAGGAGAGGCCGGATATTTTGATTTGAACAACCTTATGATCTGGATATGGGACATCTCTGGGTCTTGAAAAAAAGGCCTTCATATCGTGGATGATTTCATTTTCAGACAGGTTGTGCTGCTTTAGTAAAGCTTTAATATCATGAATTAGAACCCCTTCAGCAGATATTGGATCTACAACAGGCTCTTTATAGCGCTTTGAAGTGATTTTCTTTTGCTTTTTCACAGGTGCCGTTGGTGTTGGCGATGGAGATCGTAGATGGATCTTTGAGGGTGTTAATCCATCAGGCTGTGGAACCTGAGCTGGTGAAGCCTGTGGGGCAGCAAGAGGAAGCGTGCTAGTCATATTGGTACGTCTAAAACTTGATTCGGATATCAAAGATGACTTTATAGCAACTTTACGGGTCTGATTTGACAAATCTTTGACTAGCTTACCAAATAATCGTTTATTTAGCGAGATCAGGTTCATGGACCACTCGTTTTCCAGATATTAAAAATCTTGATGATCTCCAAGATAATATTTCACAAAGGCGCGGCTACATGTTGCTTCGAAAGAGCGAGTAGCAGTAATAAATACCCCTGATTCTTACCTGCGTATACTAATACTTGGTAGACAAATATAAAGTTATTAAATAAATAAAACAGAGACAAAAAACGTGACAACATTCCACATTTTCACGCCGTGGCCATAAATCGCACAAGCGAGTATCCATTCACTGTCCACTTCTGCTTATGCCCATCCTCTCTTCTCTGTCTTGTCTAGTGGGAGCTGCTCGTTCATAGGCATTAACCTTCTGACCACCACTTCGTCGATCGTCTTCGACTGGCGTTTGTTCTTCTTTTCCTTTCATATGGTCTTCAAAGCCGAGAATATCTGCGGCACTTAAAGTGATTGCAGTTGGCTGTCTTCTGAGCATGATAAAGTGGATAGTCGGTATCTGATAGCCTATAGTGTAATGTAGTAGTGCCAAGGTCTTCAGAGACGTTATAAATTAATACCACCAATTAATACACCAATCAATACACCAATTAACTAATGATAGCTTATTTATGGTTTGTTTAGTTGCAACTGATATCAAATAGAACTCTCATATCAACCTAATATCACAGTTTATTATGCGAAGTACTAACCAGGGTAACTTACCATCAAAATCTCTCGATGGTGTAGCCGTGCACGCCAGCCGTGCGTCCCTTATGAAACTTCTTATGAATCTCAAGTGCGCACACACGACTCACTCACAGTTCGCTCAGTCGACCTCTTCACGAGTAGCATCCAAAGCGCAATTACCTGACCAGCCAACCACCAAGTACGATAGTTTAGCTTATATTGGCAGTAAAAGAAAGTCGTACAACAGACATATTTAGACTGTACGACATAGACACAAGCGTAACTGGTTATATTGAAGAGTGTTGATAACAGTTTATTAAACACTGATAGTTACAATTCACAATAAGCGGTTCGACTTGAGTATCAACTAATTGATCCCGCCCTTGACTGGCACGCCACCTCCATTGACTCTAGTGGCCTGGCCATTCACTTATTTATTTATTACCATAGTCAGCTCATAATGGATTCAACATCATCATCAGCATTAGACAACAACATCAGAGGGCCTTTCTCACTACCACATTCTGAAAATACCACAGAAACATTCTCACAACATGAAACCGTTGAACCTCTAGAAGAGGATACTTGCCGTATTTGTAGAGGAGAGGGAACGGCGGAGGAGCCACTATATCATCCTTGCAAGTGTAGTGGTAGTATCAAACATGTGCATCAGGATTGGTAAGTGAGAGCGAGGCTCGAAGTGAGGAAGAGTCTTCGACAGTGTATAGTGACTAACTGACATATCAGTCTACTTGACTGGCTCAAACATTCCAAAAAATCGGCCGTTTGCGAGCTTTGTAGCACTCCCTACAAGTTCACCAAGCTGTATGCCGAGGACATGCCTTCTATGGTGCCAGTGACGCTATTAATTAAAACAATG
Source organism: Sugiyamaella neomexicana (assembly GCA_030555635.1). Classification (NCBI taxonomy): domain Eukaryota; kingdom Fungi; phylum Ascomycota; class Dipodascomycetes; order Dipodascales; family Trichomonascaceae; genus Sugiyamaella; species Sugiyamaella neomexicana. The sequence goes on along the minus strand of JANIWN010000044.1, from coordinate 63,342 downwards.
GTTGATGATTCCCTCAGCGCAATTGCGTTTGGCATCAGAATATTGCTTGTATCAGCCTTGTGGCTGCTGGTGCTTCCTTTGTTTTCGAGTCTCATGGTAAGAACCTACACAACGATGGCAGAATCAATACCAGAGAACCTAAGATTGTTACTGTCTCCAATGACATTAGTGTTATCGTCACTTGACGGGTCGAGGTCCTCTCCACTGATTGTATTACCAAAAGTACTGGAGAACTCGTGGTCCGATCGGTTTAAAATCATAGTCACTCTTATCCTAGAGGGCGAGCTGTTGATGTTTTTTCTCGTCTTCGTTGCGTTCGTGGTGATGATTGTTCGTGAATGGATTCTCGACAATGACATGTTTGTGCGAGATCTGCAGCAAATTGGAAACAATAACAACAACAACAACAACAATAATAATATTAATAATATCCACATAAACCGAAACGGTGAAGCTGAATTAGTGGAGCCCGTGGCCCCGCTCGACCATGAAGCGCTTATAGCACGGTTCAATGCACTCGGTGGCGGTCAAGCTGGCTTGATGGATCGTATCGATGGCTTGCTCGACGGCAGAGATGACGAACCAGAACCAGAACCAGAACAGGAGGATGAAGATGGAGCAAATAATGCGGGACTTCAGTTCAACGTCAGACTTGAGTTACCAGCAGAAGACAATCATAATGGCATCATGGGAGGTAATCAGTTGCGTAATAGAGCACCACGGATTCGACCCGAGCCAGTGGGCAATGTCAATATCAATATCAATGATCCCATGCATCGTCGTCTTCAACTAGATGACTTCTTTCAAGAACCACTTAATATACCCGATGATGACGAGGTTGTAATGGGTGAAGTAGATGGCCTACTAGATATTATAGGCCTGAGGGGCCCCATCATTAACGCATTTGCCACTTGTGCGGCAGTAACAGTTCTTTCCAGTATTGCTTTAGCATCTTTCTACATGTTACCATATGCGGTTGGCAGGGTGGCAGCTATTGTTGCGAGACAATTTCTGGTTGGAATATCGTCCGTCGCTGTAGCTTTGGTCATATCATTGTGGGCCTGGTATTTGGAGGCTGTTAACTCGCAATCTGTTTTAATACATAGCATCTTCGGCCTGCAACAGCATAGACCTCAGGTGGCTTCTAAACGTCCAGATTTTCTTGAAGTTTTAGGAAACAAATGGGCAATGATAACCAGGTATCCCTCTGTAAGGCCTGCGCCCGAGTTTGTAGTGAATGGTGAGCTTGGAATAGGAGCTAGAATGGCGCTGACATGTCTTGGTTTCAGCTTGACAATATCGATTCTAGCCATGTTGTTTACTGGCGCCAATCTTTCAAGATCTCGCAATGGAAGAATCATACAGAGACGGATTAAAGAGATAGCAGCTATTGTAAAAGTGATTGCCGTCATTGGTATTGAGCTAGTTGTCTTTCCTATCTTCTGTGGATTATTACTGGACTTTTCGTTACTGCCATTATTTGAGTCGGCATCCATTGCTGACCAGGTCTCGTTTGCTGTCAGATATCCAATTACAAGCACCATCCTTCACTGGGCTCTAGGAACCTGCTACATGTTCATATTTGCAATGTTTGTGTCCCTTTGTAGGAAAATCATGAGACCTGGAGTGCTATACTTTGTTCGCGATCCAAATGATCCCAATTTCCATCCTATAAAGGATGTTCTTGATCGGGGCCTTATGTCTCAACTTGCCAAGATCGGTCTTTCTGCTATCATTTATGGCGCCTTGATTGTCATTTGCTTGGGAGGAGTCATCTATACATTACGTTATTTGAATGTGGAATTTCTTCCTATTTCATTTGCAAATACATCAAGAGAACATTTGGTGATTATGATTCCCGTATGCGCTGCCTACTGCTTAACTCTACCGATATTCGTTCACACCGTTCGATCATTAAGTATAATGCGAACTATCTGGACATATGCCTTTGAGTCGTCTTGCTCATACTTGAGATTGTCATCGTTTATTCTTAACAAACCAGTACCACATGAACAGGGATCGCTTCATTATGGCAGCATTGCAGCTCGGTTCATGTCCAGCAAAGCTGACTATTCCCATCCAGTGACTTTAGAAGACCTGGCCCGAAATCGTAAATGGGATATGGTATATTTCGTCAGGGATGGTGGCTTTGTTCGGGCGCCTGATACAGATAGTATCTCGTCCAAGAAGAAGTTCAATCTATTTATCCCTGTAACGAAAGATGACGAGAGATTAGATGGCATAGAGGATGGATCGCCGTCAAATGAATTAGAAAAATATCACGTTGTATACAGACCTCCTTATTTCCGGACGAGAATTGCATTATTGCTCTGTTGCATTTGGGGATATGGAGCTCTTGTAATTCTTACCATTATTCTTGTTCCCGTTTACACTGGCCATTTAATGTCTCAGTTATTACTTCCTTCTGTTTTCAAAGATATGTGTGATGTCTTCCAGTTCATCATTGGCTCGACACCCTTTTTTGCCATCTTCTATATTGCCGACAATTGGACTCGTATCAAAGAATGGGTGCGTACTGAGTACAATTATCTTTTCAGGTCTGCTTTGGCGTCGTCAGAAGTTGCATCGACCATGACTCAGGTCTGCAAATTAGTGCTGTTGGCAGCCATGTTCACAGTGGTACCAACCGCAGTTGGTATTATAATTGACGCGTACATCTCTTCGCCTCTTTATCATCTTGTCTCATTGGAAATTGTTGGCTCAAAATCTCTTCTCACATACTTTATGAGCGGGTTGCTAACAATTTTACTCGTGAAAAACATTATTTTCCAACGGGCTCCCCATTCGGCCATTGCCCGGAGTTATAGAGCAATGGTACAGGATGGCTGGCTTCGATATAATCTCGCCATCGCACTAAAAGAACTATTGCTACCTTTCTTTATTGGTTTGGCGTTTGCTTCTCTGTGCCCGCCTCTTATATGCTGGATAGTGGTCAAAATATGGTATAACACTGCTCCTAGTGAAGTACAAGCACGCTTATATGTGTTTAGTTATCCAGTGCTGGTGGGTTGGATATTGATTGACTTTGGAATCTATAGTCTAAGCTCGGCTATAAGGCTGTGGATTACAAGAGCCCGTGACGAGGTTTACTTGGTCGGACGACAGTTAGAGAACATGGAGCATTAGTCGGTAGAAGTATATATCATAATACATGTAATTTGCATCTGAATTTGCTTCTAACAGAAAAAGATTCGACGTAGTTTGAGCCTGCGCATGGTCATATGGTCATATTATTGGAATTATCTGATTATATCTTATGATGTGCAGCAGCTTTCTGTCCCTGGACAGCAGCATGGCTAAGGGCCTGACTCTGTTTAACAAATTTTTCCTGAAACTCGGGCATTTTATAATTTCCCGCAATCAAAGCGACATTCTGTAAATTCGAGGCAAGCAAGTGGGTCACCGGTACTACTGCCAAATCTGCAACGGCACCAATTTTCCCGATAAGCACTTCTATACCATCGGTTAATGATTGGAAAGTGGGCCCTAAGATTGCGGCCTGGGCTACATTAGATAATCCACCAGTAAGAGGACTCAGTCCACTGGCGACCATTCCAATAAGATTGTCGATTTGGCCATCAAGACCAGTGACTGCATTGATTAAAACAGATTCAACAGGATGCTGGCCGGACAAATCATGCTTGACGGCATCGAATCTCTGTCTGGCATTAGTAATACCAGACATAACACCTCCCATGAGATCTAGTTGTCTCTTAGATTTATCAGAATGACTAGAATCTACAATTGCACTATTGATTGTCCTGAGCTTGGTACCCATTCTAGTCAAAGTACTAGCATACTCAGTTAATTGGTACTTGCTAGCAAGAGCAGAAAGTTTGTCCATCTGCGTGGAAATTGTACTCAATTGGGCTCCCAAATCTTTATCGATTTGGATTTGTGGAAACGTGCTGACAAGAACTTCAACTGCATTGCTAGCAGATCGGAACAATGGTCCAAGTAAAGCAGAGTCGACCATCTTGGTATTGTGACCAGCACCAGCCATGGCATCCGAAGCAGCCTTTTGTGCATCATTGAGTTCACTCTCGAAAGACTTGGCAAATTGCATTACGGTATGCTTTGAAGGAGGCTGAGGTTCAGATTTGAGCCATATTACCAGTGAATCAAGTTCTTGACGAGCAAAGGTTATTTCTTTAGCTGCATGGTTAATGGGATCATCAGCTCGCTTGTGAGCGTTCTGTAAGTGCTGCAATCTTGGTTTTTTGGCTAAGACCGTTACTTGTTCTCTTAATGATATAAAGGTCTTTGAATGGTGCTTCATATCCGCTTTGACGGCTAAATTAGACGTCTTGGTTAACGATCCTGATAGGCTGTGCAACGCGGGTACGAGAGCTATGTCGATAGAACCACTAGCAAGGCTCCCAATAAGCACCTCGACTCCGTCAGTCAAAGATTGAAAGGTTGGCCCAAGGGCAGCCTGAACTGCAGCATCTGAATGTCCGCCGGTATTCGGAGATAAAAAATTGCCTACAAGACCCACGAGATAGTCAATTTGCCCGTCAACACCAGTGATGAAATCAGTGACATCAGCTACTCCAGGATGGGCTCCTTTCATCTGTAGCTCGTTTTTGAATGAGTCAAATCTTTGCCTAGCACCTGTACATCCAGAAAGGACGCTGTCAGTAACAGGATTACTACCTCTTTTCTCGTATTCACCGCCAATGAGCGGTTCTACATTTCTGTAGGCAAGCGCAGGTTGATTATGCGTGTGGCCTTGATATTGGGCGAAAACACTTGCAAAGACTACAAACGTTGTAGATAGATAGATTAGTTTATGATGCATTTTTGTCTAATGCCACCCAATGGTTAGATTTTAAAGATATAGGGGAGAACGTAGTCATATTTATACATAAATTTCATTATGTCTATAAGCCGAATATTCATCTCTTAAAGTTTACACAGCGCAATCCAGTTAGTCCTTGTAGAACAAAGGGGAATAATAGAAGGTAAATATGTTAACTGGTTTGAGCAGCTAGAGAGTGACAAAAAAAAGCGCAGGAAATTTCTAATTGGCCGTCAAAGTAGCTAGAAATGTAATCAATTTATTCGCAAGCCGACATTCTCTCGTGGCAAATAAAAAACTGTCGTCTGGCTTAGGCCAATTTTTCAAGTCAAGGTTATTAGCTAAACAAAGGAAACTTTAATACGAGATTTATTTTGTTCTTGAATTGGCGACTGAGAAGGTTGACGCATGTGCCTTGCAGATCTAGATTAACCGTGCAGAGTGCATGGTTTCTAGTAAGACTGAAATTGAGCATTCTACAAGGAGGGGTAATTGATCAGAACTCTATTCATACCATTGAGACGACAGAAACACTATTTCTAGCCTTTGATTTCTGCTCGCGTGGCTTGACTAGAATGATGAGTGAGGATTGATTGCTGAATAGATCGACTAACATATATGAACTTGGTCCAGCTGGATCAGTCTAGTATGTGTATATGAAGTGAAGGTGAAGTTGAAATAAGATAATGTACTGTTATTTTGTTATTGAGGCGATAACCACGTCCTAGTTGTTGACCGAGTTGGTTGGCTGACTGACGGTCGCTCTAGAGGACATCACGTGATGACAATCTCAACTGCCTGTTTAAACATATCTGAGGCTCTCATAAGTCAAGCTTTTAGATCAGTAGCAGTGGTGACAGTAGCAATTATGTCCAAACCTGTACAACAGCTTCCCCAGAGAACAGGCATCCTATTAGGTTCGTAGAAAGAATATATGGATTGACAATTGTATAAGCTTGCTAACCCTTTAGACCGTGTGGATAGTGCTACCGATCGACTGGTGTCTAAATTTTCAGAGATAGTAGATTTGGCAGGTGTATGTGAACCATGAGAAGTTTGGGCACAAATGGTGTACTAACGAATCGCAGAACTCAAGTGCTGATAGAGGTTCCATTGCGGGTGAGAGTTTTCAGATAGAAGCAAATGCTACTACAATAGTAAGTGTGAAATCGGGTGGCTAATCACGTTGAACCAATATTAACAAGTCCAGGTCCGTGCTGCAGAAGATCTATTGTTTGTAACGCGAAGTTTAAAGGAGGCATGGATTTTAGGTCAGATCAAACCGATTTCCACAATAGATGACAATAAGACGGAGGCAGAATTAGAAGAGACTAGGAAAAAGGCCAATAAGCTAGTGGAGGCTATTATTGACGACTCGGACGAGTAGTTTTTTTTGTACATGCTTGTTTTTTATTAGTCACATATTTATTTAATAACAACGGATGTCTTAATTGCCGTATTTCGGAGGCGGCACAAAGTGATGCTGCTGTCCATTAATGTCCCATTTAGATTTCTTTTCAGGAGTGTCAGTAACTGACATGTTGATGCTCTCGTTTTGCTGCTGCTTTTCTAAAACGGCCCGAAAGTCGAGATTGATTGGTGAGCAGCGGTCTCGAATGCGAGCAGTGTCATTAGCGGGTCGTTGCCGTTGTCGGCGTCCAGAAGAAGGAGAGAATGTACTACTGGTGTTGTACAGTGGGGAAGAGTCACAAGATATGGATAACGGAGGAGGTGACGGTGTGACCGGTATGATACTATCTAGGCTAGGCGACTGAAATGGTGTAGATAGGGACATGGGTGTATTGTTGGCGGTTGTAGAAGTTGCAGAAGTGACAGGAGAAAGGGTGTTACGTGACAGCTTTATTATCCGTCTTTTTGGATGAACGTCACGATATGCTTTAGGAGACACTATAGATGACGGTGAAAATGCATCTAATTCACTGACAGAAGTACTGCTACTAGAGTTGCTTATCATGGAAGAACGTCTCTGCTGCTGCCTCGTAGGTCGATGAAGATTCTGGCGATGCGGATGATGACGATTGTGATGCAGTTTCAACCATTCTGCTTCTCGAGCAGCCTCAGTATCACTCATTTCCTTTTCAAATCGAGCCAACGTAGATCTGGTAACACAGTCAGCAATCTCCGGGACTCCAAGAAGACTCAGCGTAGAGTGACTGGCATCTAAATCATGTAATCCATTAACGGTCTCATCCGATCCCTGATAAGTAGTGTCACCAGAAGAGAAATCGTTTGTTACTGTGAATGCATTGGAATACCGATGAGAATGTGAAGTATGCTGAAGATTGGCTATTAGTTCTTTTACGTCGTCAGAGCCTTTTCCATTAGTAGTAGAGTTGGCTGCTAGTTTTTCTTGACTCAGACGATATAGAACCTCGGGAATATCGTCTCTAAAAGATTCTCGGAGCCTGGCCTCAACCTCTTGTTGAAGGAATTCTGCAATACCTGGTAAAAAGTCAAATGTAGAGGTGACCTTGACTGATTCCAATGGATCATTTTGAAATACAAGAGTTAACCCGCGAGCCATTGAGAATACAATAATAACTATGGCAGATAGCTTAAATTCCGAGATATTGATGTTTAATGGCAGTTCCAAGGGTGCTGCAGCCCCTAAAATGGTAGGAAAGGCACCAAGCAGCTTCGGGGCCGCGTAGCTATTTAATAATGCGAGTGGATTAGCTTCTACCTTTGTATTGATGGATAAGGAAGCGTCACCTGAGTACTTTAGTTTAAAGATGCCTCGAAACTTATCTTCGGCGAGATCACCTATTTCTAGAATCTCCAAATCGGGAGGAATCGTTCCGAGTTCAAACTTATCAACACTCATATCTCCAATAATAATATCAGGTTTTATGCCTTTATTCAGAGCAATCTTGAACACCTCGGACGTTTGACTTAGAAGAGACTCCTTATCGAAGAAGCACCAGTTGAATTTAAACGACATAGTGAGTATGATATTGTGATTATGTCTTGGTACCAAGAGTTCTGATTGTCTCAATACTTTTCACTTGTCTGTCTTCTGAGCCGTCGGTTCTGATCGGTCGGTTCACAGGCTCAGATTCGTGATTTTGATTTGATTTAGCTTTTAATCCAGATCTCGATTCCAGTCTCAGCTATCTCAAAAAAAAAGTCCTCTAAACAAACTTATCTTCTGCTCCGTAATTGCTAATCACCAGCTCTGTATATTAAATATATATATATCTTGGTTATCTTGCTGGACTCATCTCCCATCTCTTGCATATCCCAATTTAGCACGAGCACCACCACCTACATTGGGTCTGCATAAACCCGCTGGTTCTCCCAACACGATGAGAATGAGCATGTGATAAGGCGCAGGGGTTCGCTACCGGTCTAGGCAATGTGAGTTCCGGATCATTTGCGAAGCAAATGTGCGAATCGATCCGTCTACTCAGTTTATTTGCCCGTCAATGAATAGTCCTTGTTGATGAGCAGTTGTTCTAGTAGTCCATGTGGCCATGTGGCGCTACCCACCCATCTGCAGTTGACAAGAATGTTGTTGGTTTTCCCCATCAACGCCTGCACCATTCAACGGTTTCTGTCGACCCCTCTTCTGCGTGCAAGATGGCACATGTTCTACCGTAGAGCTCGTATAGATTGTTCATTGTCGACCGTCAAAATGTATATATTATTGGACAAGTAGAGGAGAGAATGATCGAGTACAGAAGAGATTGATTGAGGAGCCAGTGATCAAGTAGATTAAATTAGTCTTTAAAGGTATCAATATTCAAGATATATCATATTCAAGCATATTCAAGCTGACACTGATAAGCTGTTCCTTACAGTCTTGAGTATGGATAAACTGTTAGAGATCGAATCGTATAATCGTATAATCGTAATAACATGGTCGCAGTCATACGACGAGGAAGATAAACATAAAAAAAGATCCTAATACAATTAATTACCTGTGTAAGACCAGGACGAGGATGACAGCTCGAATTTGTTCAGTCTCTTTTTTTCAGTCCCTGCAGTAGATAAAAGGTTAGCCAAACAGCCGTGCCGGCGGTACACAGAGTCATCTCCTACATCCCGTCTATCACTCGTTATACACCATTAAAACCACGGGCCCTGTAGCCCTGACATCAATATATTCACCAAGACCGCGCTCTCACCCCGCAACCGAGCGAAGCGAGCAACGGGTCTGGGCAGCGCCCAGCCGCCGGCGGCCAACCGGGCTATCCATCAGCGAGACTTGGCCAGCCGCACGAGGGCTCACGCTCAGAGAGATAGTTGCATCAGCAACAAACATAACAGAGAGGTTTTGCTCGCTATCTGATTATACCGGTTTCGACTTGCAACTTCCTGAAAGTTGAGATATCAAAGACGCGTCTCGTGTAATAAGTGCCCTGCATTGACGGTATTTGTTTATATATAATTATATTGCGACCTTTACCCAGAGACAAGGTGATCCGAGAGATAATTTTTTTGGACTTTTTTGGATTGCAATTTCAAGTAAGCGCAACAAAGGCCATACAAACTGGTGAATGATAGCGACAGGACGACCCGAAAACGTATATATTATCAGTTAAGCATGCCCAAATGGTTCGGCCCAGAAAATCAATAGCTGATCAGAAGCAGAATGGGTCAACAGTAATGTCTGAAGCGTCGTCGAAATCGCCAGTACTATCAGATTCACTGTCGCTGAATGGTACTAGTTCTTCATTACCGACGAAGCGAAAGCGTGGCCGACCAAGGAAATCAGTCAGTTATGAAGAAGACGATGGGTTTGTTTTCAAGAGGAAAGCCATGAAGATTAATAGTGAGCAACCAAATGATGATACAAATGCCAATGAACATAATGTAAGGGCGAATGGGACGACAAGAGCGCGACAACACCCCGAGCCAGGCAAGAAACTACCTTCACCGTTACCATCATCACATCCAGCGCCGCCGACGGTAGCCAAACAGAAGAGGAAAGGAGACGAGTCAACGAAAAAAAGACCTGCTGCTGGCGAACGCACCGCTCAGGAGGCCGTCGACCTGTCCACGCCCAATAATTCTAATATCAGTAACCACCAGTATGATGATAGGTCAGTGGTAGGAACATCAACATCTCAGATTTCACTTCATGATCAGGAAACTCCCATTATCCGACGAAACCAGAAATTGCGCAATCAGAGTAGTACAGGAAAGCGACGAAGTAGTCTTAGCAATCGAGGCAAACGACTGAGTAATATAGGTAATGGCTTTATAGCAGATCCTCATTCGGATGTGGACCCTAGAGACTTTTCCAAGCATCTGGATGAGAATTTGTCAGATGTACAACGAATGAAACAGGTGCTGGCTTGGTGCCTAAAGAGAAATCTCAAAATACACGGTGAAGAATTGAAAAAGAAACGGGATCAATCGACCAAATCTACTTCTGAAGAGCTGACTGCACTTACAATTGCGCGGCAGATTTTCGAGGAAGAGGTGCTAAAGAATCTAATTGATGGTAAAGTGCTGATTGATTGGCGATCTAGACCTGAGAACTCGGGACAGGCAGAAATCAAGCGAGTGCCTAACTCACTAAACATCACGGCCCAAAGCAATCTAGAAGCGTTTCAGAACCGATTGCTCGAGTTGGAGCGTGAAAAGCAGTCGTTATTACAAAACCTTGAATCGGTTGGAAACAGCTCTCTTTCTCAAGAAACATTGCAACAAATAGCCCAAACCAAGTTTCTTGATAAACTGGATCCTGATCTGCGTAAGATTTATCTGGAAAGTAAGTCCCATTCGCCATCAAGTTCTGATGGTACCCTGGCCTCGCCTTCTATACAACTACAATCATTCCGAGAGAATCTGCCCAATGTCGAAGTGGGAGTAGCGCAGCTGCGAGATGGCATCCATAAAATATCCTCTCTGAGCAAAGCGTCATCAATATTTGTCGACAAGACCATGTCCGATTTGTCGAGAGCAGCATTAGCACCACCACCACCTGCCAGCAACAGCCAGCAACAGCGACCGCTTCTACTTCGAAGCGACAGTAGTGACGCCTCTTCGAGCACGCCTTCACCTCTCCCTGAGGTCTCGCCTTATGATCTACTACGAGCTTTATCCAGACTCGAATCGTAGTATGTCCCACCCCGTGATGAGTAATGAATGTTTTTATAATGAACCCTCTTATGTACAATACTTGACCTGACTGTAATCTAATGATGTTTTAACTTTTGTTTACTGGAGTGGTGCCTTCGGCGGCTGGGCTGTGCCCAGAAGCCGTTGCGAGCTTCGCTTGTCGCGACATGTTCCACGAGTCGTGGAGCAGTGAATGCAATTTATAGGTATTTCCTTGTCAACAACCGGACCTTCTGATCAAACACAGGACTCGTAATGGGCTGGTTAACAAAGTAAAAAGGTGACAGCAGCGTCTTGACGTATAGGTCATAAATGTCATTAAAGAATTGGCGAATGGCATCCTCATTTTTGGTTTCGTGAAGCAGTAGTATTTTCATATCTATTTGGAGTTAGAACTGGACCATTACTGATATCATGCCAAACCAAACTTACTTCCCGCAGTAACAAACGCCGATATCATGTAGCTATAGAAGCTGTCAATGGACTTCAGATACAGTGAGTTGGTTGTCCACTGAACATCCTCAACAATGTCTAGAGCGCTATGAAGAATGAAAGGACTGAGCTCCTTGATCTCAGGAGGAAACCTCGAGATACCGTCGCCTCCTTGACGATGCGAACCAAACTCCAGTTCATATATAGGGCAATCCTTGGTGCCTATGATTGCCAAGTAATACGAAGTCATGTTGGCATGGGTGGAGGTTGAGGTGGAGGTGGTGACGCTTGAGCTGGTTGGAGATATGCAGACGGCTGCAGAAGTGGTTCTACTGGTACTTCTTCTTCTTCTTCTTCACACACGGCTGAGAACCCATGCTGGCCAGGTCTCAGGGGTAATTGGAGGCGAATAGATGGCAAGTAATAAGCAATACACTATATACGAAGTTGTCGGTCCCCCAAGTGCTCGCATCGCGAGCACCACAGGTCCGGGCAGCGCCCGGCCGCCGGAGGCAGCACCCACGATCCAACCTATCATGGGACCAGCGTGAGATCCACTACCTCCTTTCTTGGCATCTAGCATAGGAAGTCCATCTGGAATAGTGGGCGAAGGTTAACGTTTTCATGCGGGGATAGCCTAGAGGGCGAAACAAGGGTAATAATGCTATGACATCAGGGACTGGGGCTGCTTTTGTTTATAAACAACTGGTGGGTAGCAGTGGGTAGCAGAATTAGAGAGATGGATTTTATTGTTACATTTCTTCATGTTGGCCATTGTGAAATATAATTACAATGGTAGCGGATATAAAGGTGGTAAAGAATATAAAGACGGCACGACCAGTGTGGAGGTTGTTGAAGTTACGGGGAAAGAGGAGAAGGGAGAGTTGAGTTTCCGGATTACGGCTGGTACTACTGCTCCTACTACCACTGCTACTACACCGACTACTACTCCTACTATTACTACTACACCGACTACCACTGTTACTACCACTACTACTACTACACTGACTACTACACCGACTGCTACACTAACTACTCCTACAACTGCTACCATCTCCACCACCACTCATTTTATTTCACCTACTCTGCCAAATTCCAATGCCAGGTCTCTCCCCACTACCGCCTCACATACGCCTTTTCCTTATCAAACGGGTCGCACAGCCGTGGCTGACCATCCCGTGATGTCTTTTGCTACTGATGGTTATTTGGGGGTCATCCAAGAACATGATCACCCCCACTGCTCTATCCAACCCCAGCCCCCATTCCAATTAGCAGCACCACCATCTCCATCGTTTCAAAATAACTGGACAACTAAATCTATAGACAAACTCATTAAGAGTGATAATTCTTTAAAGTTTGGACACGGTAGCTCCAACTGTGCCTTTGTTTTGAAGGACCGGGTAGAAGATCCGAGTTGTGGAATCAGAACACCAAGCGCAAGTGCAGCAGCTGACACAGCCACCGCCAGCCATATTACAACTGACGTTTCATCCAGTAGGCGGAATTCCACTCAGTTCCATTCTAATACTACAAATATTGATGACCGATATCCTGGCAAGTTAGAGCAAATATCTACCAGTACCATTAGCACTAGCCACAAAAGTTCGACGTATCATCATCAGATTACTTCATATGCATCGATAGCAACAGACCCCATTCATACAATGACGAGTCTCGCCAAAGGCGGGTTCCTACTGTCATCTGGACCATCCCGAGCGAGGTCGAGGAAGAATGGCATTGGGAGTACTCCTAATAATGCTTCCCGTAGTGGCTCCACCACGACCACCACAACCTCCTCTACCACTACCAGCACACCTCAAAATACTTCGGGACATGATCTCATCACTAAAAGTCCGCAGACTGTTGGCCTTCCCAACGGAGTCGAAGCCAGCCCTACCGCACAGCTTGAACGTAGTAAAGAGACTGCTAGAATGGCTTCAATGTTGATGAACCTTCGATATGCAGACGAAAACTCGAGAATCACAGACTATCCAACTCCTCAAATGAATACTGGAAATATGGCCTCGTCGTTTGCCGAGTCGGCGGCGATTCGAGGAGTAGGGCCCGGTGCAACTCTTGTTTCAAGTGGTAGAGGCTCGCCGTCGTCCACGCCGCCTCCGCCTGCAGTCATCCCTCATTCAACGTCATTTTTCCAATCCAAAGCGCCACTGGCAGCAATAGACACATCATCCTCAAGCCATCATGGCCGTACTTCATCCCCGTCTGGTGGTGCTAGTGGGTCTAGTAATTTACGATCTCATTCGCTGCATAGAAATAGCATGGACTCCATGAATGGTACTAATTACCCCCCATCCCCAACATTCATATCCGCTACCACCAAAGCACGAGCTATCCGTGCAAAGGCTAAACTGGAATTACAATATGAAATGATTGGAGAGTTCCAATCTGGCAGAAGAAGAGCGGTGATAGCTGGGTCTCATGACAATAATCAGTCCGACAACAGCAAACCTTCGCGGGCGGCTTCGCATGATCAATCGAGCATCAATAGTAGCGCCGCCAACAGCATCATCGAGCAGCAATCAGATGCACCACCTCTGTACGGAGACGTACTTAAAGAAAAAACCACCTACAATCCCCTTCAAGTAATTCGTAATCGGACTGCGAAGAAGCAACAAGGACAGGCATACCTAAACTACATGGCTAATAAATCCTGGAATTTTTTATGGAATATCGATGTGTCGGAGCTTGTTAGTGACTATTCTTGGAGAACTCGATATGAAAGTAGCATGAGAGATCGCAGGGGAAGACTGTTGTACCCTGACAAGCATCATCAAAACGATAATGGTCATCATGACCTTGATTATGAACAGGTCAATAATAGCCACACCCACAAAAGTCATCACCATAGTAATGATCACGATTTACCTTCTTACTCCAAACATAGCGCAGATGGTGATCTACTTCAACGCATTCGATCTAAACTGTCATCCAGACCGGCTTCGGGGCTTAATTCGAATGAGAACTCGGATAGTAGCTGGTCTCGATCTGATCTAAGCGACCTTGAAGAGTCTAGCAGGCCAGCTAATCATCTTAGTAAAGATGCCAGTAAACAGTCGGACTCGTCTTCTCGTCGGGATTCGGAGTCTCCAAGCCGTAAAATTCCTTTTGAAAGTATCAACAACAACAATAACAACACCAACAGCAAGGGGAGATACTCGAGTTCCGGCGCTTCCAGAACACTGTCAGTACCCGGCGTACCTTTGGATCAACCTAAAAATAATAATACGATAGACGAATTATCGCCATACCTTGATCCATCTCAGAAAGCTGGCGATACAACAACCTCTGATTTGCCCGAAACACCAGCCAACAAGACATCGTCAGTCTCATCCAGCTCGCTTCCATCTCATGAACAGCAACAAGACAAACTGTCCTATTATGCTAATGAACTCAAATATCTTGATATGGTGTACGAACTCAGTTATCTTCAGATATCTAGGAAGCCACACTGGTATGTGGAGACGTTGAATCGGGACACTGCTGAGGCCATGTCCACAGAAATGATGGCACTCTCTAGGCGATTTGAGCGAGACCTGGTGCCCGAAGAACGACAGTATCTTGCAAACACTGAACAGGAAATGCGCAAGTTACAGTTTGACTTGACTCAGGATCATGGCAATCGGCTTGACTCTGTTTTACTTGATTCCGATCGCATTTTGAATGAAGTGAACACGTCTCTCAGTCTTGAAATTAGAAAGGTCGGCGTAAGACTTGATAAACTCGAGGCAAACGCACCCACTTTACGATGGATGTGGAAATTGGGATACATCTTGTTAGAATGGTTACTAGTTGCATTCATGTGGGTGGCATGGGGAGTGGTAATGGGATTAAGTCAGATCAAACGCTGTTTCACCACTATATATGGCATTATAATGTGGTTACTATGGTGTTAATTAAGAACACTCACAAACCTTTTTGCATTTTTTTTTAATTTATATATATATATATATATTAATTTCATGATAGTAATAATACACGGAAGTCTCGTCCTGCAAAAAGTTGCAATTTATTTCTTGGTTTCTTCTCTCCTTACTCGACGTATCCTGAGCTCCTGCCAACCAGCTCCTCAAATTGATATAAAGCGGTCTTGGTTCGCTCTCGCACATCCAACGTCGGATCAAGGGATTGTCTATCCAACTTATCCTTGAACCCCAAAAGAATAAGTTTTTCAGCTCGAAGTCGGCAAGCATGCTTTCGAGGAGAATTATCTGGCTCCTCTAGCCAGGTGAGATTGATTATCAGCCATACAATAGCAGTGCGGATGTCAGCTAAGGGATGTGCCATTAATGGGACAAGTTTTGATAATACTCTATTTTGTTGAGCAACAATATCTCGGTGGTCATCGGTACCAGCAGCGATATGAACCAAGATATAAATCGCTGGTGTGATCACTTGGGGGAATTGTTCACTCAAGTCCAATTTATCTTCTATTAATCCGAACAAAGCCTCTTTTCCTATTGATTCAAATATGTAATCCACTCCGTCGAAATTTCGGCACAGAAAGTTTCGGATAAAGTCAAGAGACTGTTCTTGAATCTCAATCATAGGATCGTTGCATAGTCTAAGAAGATACGATGGTTCTAGTTTCGACAAAACCATACTTTTAGTGTCTCTGTTAGCCTCAAAAATTGCATGCTTCAAAGCCCAGATTGAATTCAATCTTAATGAAGCGTAATCGGAATGTGCGCCATCGATAATCAAGTCTAAAACGCCCTTTTCAAAAATAGTCTTTTGTACTGGACTGAATTCAAGGATTAAATTACAGATGGCAGCCATTACAGCTGTTTTCACCTCAAGCTGGTCCTCTTTTTGTTGTTTACGTTCAATCACGTCAAAGGCCGTGTCTTCAGAGCTCAACATTCCATCACTTGACTCTTGTGGCGGTTCTGATTCGGTATATAGGTCAACAATTCCATCAACAATATCAGTGGATGCTAAACTTGTTCGAATTAAAGCCACACTTCTTGACAAAGCTCTAAGGACATGACAAGCAGCAATCTTGACCTTCCGAATCGAACTAATGTCGGAGGAAGAGATAGATGAAGCTGGTGGCTTGAGGGAAATCACTCTGGTAATGTAGGCCAACGCCCCCGCGTCCACAATCTCCATACGGAGAGAGTCACGGTGAATCCCAATACCTGCTAATGCGTAGAGATTGTTTTCAATGATCTCTCGATCTTTCCAAGAAGTGATGTCTTTGGACTTTAAAACAGTGATAATTTTCTTAACAATACCGATTTCAACGGCCATTGAAGCGTGCTTCTCGCTATCCCTACAAATGTAGGATAACGTTAAACTGACTCTTGGGTCAGAACCAAGTAACTCAAACATCGGTACTAAAGTGGGCAAAAGTGTACGTGATATAGTATCTCTTTGGACAGGAGAAGATGCGTAGTTCTGTAGTTTGGACAGTAATTCAACAGCAGTCAATCTTACGCCCACATCATCAGCACGAGTCAAATGCACTAATCCGAGAATGAAGTCATTACAAGTTTCTGAAAATACTGGTACACCCTTGGATGAGGAGCTACCGCTAATACCAGCAGTATCAGCAGGAACATCCAAAATAGCTTTAGCCTGTTTCTCTGTCAATATTTGAGATACAGCCGACAAGGCCGCCTCCAGGGGAACGTTCTTGGCTGCTACATAGTGTACTCCACCTGCACCACCACGAGACATGAAGTCGGATATCCTCGTCAACAGATATGGCGATAGCGAGGATAGTTTTGTTAGCGAGGCCGTTCTTCGAGGAGACAATAAAGGAATGAGTTTACAGCTTTGTAACACCACCGAGCCTGGACAGTTTTCATTACTTAACAAGGTGCTCAAGATGTTGACAATCTCGGGATATTGATTAATGATGCTAACTGCCGGTTGGGACTGTAGAATAGTGACAAGAATTCGCAGGCATGAACTGATGAACTCAGGTGAAGAAGCAGCCGGCGCAAGAGAACTGACATTTGGAGATATGGCCAAATCAATGGTTGACACCACAGTTTGAATCACTGGATATCGTATCAGTCTCTGTACCGTGGCAGCAGTTCCATGAGCAAAACTACCTAGAATAATACTTGCTTGAAGACACACATCGAGGGATTCACCACTGGCAAGCAAATTCAATAGTGGGTTGATAATATCATCATTACACAGCAGTTCCTTCTGATCCGTATGACCGATTATAGTGTTTTTAAGTCGTTTCAGTCCTGCTAGGTTTACTGCCCGATCATGTGAAGTTAGCTGATCATGGATACTATTAGTCGGGATCATGATGGATATATATATATACGAACTGGGCGTTGTTCGTAACAGTCTTCCCTTGTGCTATTGTTGTTGCGTCCGATATTCGTCGCTGATTCTAGTCAAGTAATGAGACTCTGTTTAATTTTCTTTACAAAAGTAAGATTACCACGGCTTCGGACTCTACACCGCAAAGGTCAATACAGTATATATCTGAGAGAGCAGGCCTGAGACGATGGCTCTCATATGAATACAATAAATAGCGTCGACGTCGTGGTCGTCGCAGTGGGGAAACACGTACGGCTGACGCCGGCTCGGTCCTAACCCTGGTCAAGGACCCTGGAACGTCCCTGCGTCATCAGCTGGCACAGTTCCATGGGCCCTAGGTGAAAAGTGTTTTAGTTATCCCTGTGTTGTGTAGAGAGGATTATATTAAAGATATGGAGAGATGAGATAGTATGTGAGAAATCTTATAATAAAATACTTGCTAATCCTAATTCAATGAGTTGGAGTTGAACTCTGATAATGGGCACTGCATGGTCTCAGATAATTGTGAGTCGTTGTCAGACTCAGTAAATAACAATTGTGAATTCTGGCTACCAGCTTTGTTTGTATAGTTGTGAATAGATGGTTCTCTTTCGGCTGCGCTTTGATGCCGAAGCTCCGGTTCACGGCACGATCGAAGGGACATTTCCTGATATTCTGAATCACAGACTGTAGAAACCACATGTTCGTGGCTTTTTTCCATAGAGAATGGCATATGTTGCCAGTCATCTTGCTCTGTGCATGGTAAAGGGTCTAATGTGAACTTGGGATAACTAATGTCATATGGTTCGATCAAAGTAGCCAACTCTTTTTCTTCTGATCTAGTAAAAGTAGAATGAGATGCACAAGAACTTATGGGTTCTTCTTTGAGAGCTTCGACTTTTTGAAAGTAAATCGATGTGGTATCTTCGGGAATCGAGAGTTGAGACACAGAGTTGATTGAGCCATTCATCCATCTAGGCAATTGAGGAGGACTCGGTAGGATATACTGTCCTTCAAGAGATGAGACAGTGTAAGAACAGAATGGATCTTGATCAACAGGGCCAGTGGCAGTAGCAGTCAAAGTGAACGTACCGTTCGGAGACCATTCTCCGCGCCGTTTCTTGATAGCTACAGATTCATCAAGGTTATTTTGTTCTTGTTCCTTGGAAAAGTCAACATTCAAAGTCTGGGGGATTGTACCCAGCTGGATATTCTGCAAGCTACAACCTGATTGGATAAGGTGCACCACAAGCGTATTGAAATTCTCTGGTGAAAGTCTAATCTGGAAACGATGTGTGGCCCAGTAACCATGTTTAAATACAAGGTATTTGATTCCAACTAAAGGACATGAGCAGATTATAGCATATGGCAGTTTTTTGCCGAAATATTTACGGGTCTCAAGACACAACGAGGCGAATTGAACAGTCTCCTATAACAGTAGTTAGTACATATCAGAGTGATGCTAAGGCGTCTCCACAAACAAGAATGTCTGATTTTCTGGATAAAGTCAAGTCAATTGCAGGAAGTTCCGCCTGCTTCTTGTACGGAAGATTGGCAAGTGCTAAAAGAGCAGCTGATTTCGTGATACATAAAAGTAGAGACGATCTGAATGGATAGTAAGTCCAGTCGGAAGGATCTGCTCGTTCGGGGTCGAGACCATTGCTAGCTATATCCCGCATACTATAAGCATATGTGTCTACCTCTAAATATACAGGCAACGCAAACCCGTTTAGGGTGTCTGTACCAGTGACAGAGTCCGTAAACTTGGTTTGTGACTTTCGCTTCTTAGTTGGTTTTTCAGAAACCATTTTGAGATTAAGAACTGTAGTAAACTACTTTTCCGGATGATATCCAAATATATGAAACCTAAATAAGTCTCATAGAACAGATAGTCGTCAGCCGTACTGTGTGCGCCACTCTATCAGATGCAAGATAAGCTGATAAGGAGGGACTAAACCCCCTTGACGATGAACTGTCGTCTCTTTGAGAACCTCATGAGTACCAATCAACATATTATTGCTTGTAATATCAGCAACATTTGAGGCAGCTCCTACATCGATAGGTCTACAAGTCCACCGCCACATCTAGCTTAAACTGTGGCTGCGTGGGGGATAGCCTAACCCTAGCACGCAATCGTTGGTGATTGTGGCTAATTGTCTGAATTTTCAGCCCCATTCGGAAATATAATCCGCAGATCGTTATCCCAGAGAGAAAAATATATTATCAGCCACAATTCATGATTCATATTCACTTCATCCAAGTCAGTGAAGGTTGTTTCGAGAAAAATGTCCCCTTCTATTGACGATAAAAACGACCGCGTAGGCCTAGTCAATGGCCATGCTAAAATCTCCGGCCCTTTTCCAATTTCTGGAGATATTATGACCTTAGAAGGATCCTTCTATGCTAGTCCCCAGCTGCTTGTCCAACAGACAGCTTACTCGGTATCAGGTAGCATTTTCAACTATTCTCCAGAGTCGTTTGATTTGGACGTGGCCGTCTCTGAGTGGTCCAAGTTTGGACAGAAAAACGGTGCTGGTATAACTCCTCAGGTGTATGGACTAGAATCAAGAGTTGGTGCTGCCTCTGTATTATTAGGTTACTTGTATAACCGTTCTGGTGCTGGTTCAAGCGAGCAGGTGCAAACTGTCTTAGCATCCAGTGCTACTCTGCAATACATGAAGCCAGTGTTGGCCCAGTTTGCGTTGGACAATGATTACGGAAAATCTCCCCTTGTATTCCACATTGCCGCTGTTGATTATGATAATGAATCGGGCCGTCTTGTGACTGATTATTTACCAGCTGCACAAGTGTCAAGAGACCTGGGTCTTGGTTTAATTTCTTCTCTGTCTGTGAATGATGCTCAACATACTGCCCTATTAGCCACAGCTTTGAGTTTAGTATTGCCTACTATTCATGTTTATGAAGGAATTAGAGGCACTCGTGAGACAAGTCGTACTAAGAACGTCCTTGACTCTGTCGATGTGTCTGAAAAGTATAGTGGATTGGTAGCAAGCTTCGGTGAAGAAGGAGCTTCCTCCATTTCGGCAAAAATTCTGGCTACCTTTAAGAACTTGAACACTGCTTTGAGTACTGACTATAAGCCATTTGAGTATTCCGGTCACGCGAATGCTGAAACTGTGGTCGTCAGTTTTGGTTCAGTAGAAGGTGTTGTGACTTCTCAAGTTGTCAACCGTCTTAGAGCTGCAGGCAACAAGATTGGTGCTATTAATGTCCGCCTTTATAGCCCATTTCTTGACCAAGAGTTTTTGAAGGCGCTTCCATCTTCTGTCAAGCAACTCATTGTCCTTGGTCAGGTTGAGGATAAAAGTTTAGTACAAGACTCTCGCATCCACTCGAGTCTTTATTCTGATGTTGCCACAGCTATTGTTATGAAATACGGATTTAATGGCTCTGCTCCCGTGGTAAGAGATGTCAAGTACTCGCGTGACAATGTCTGGACTCCTAAGCAAATAGCTCAAGTGTTAGATAGCTCTGACATTGCAGACATTCTTCCCGAGTCGACCAAACAGTTTGTGTTTTGGGATGTAGATACATCTAAATCTTCTACTGCCGCTGCCACTTTGGCTCATACTCTGTCTCTGGATCCCGAAGTAGCTGTAAACTTCATTTCAAGGTACGATAACGAAGCTCTTGGCGGAGTAGTTGAGACCACTATCCGAGTATCTGCTGAACCCACGGAATCACCTTATCCAGTTCAAGAGGCTGACTTTGTATTCGTTAATGATGTCAAGATATTCGGTGAATTCAATGTACTTGAAAATGCTCGCAATGGAGCCACTGTTTTGATCTCGTCCAAGCACTCTGTTGAAGATGTTGAAAAGGCCCTCAGTGCAAGTGTCAAGAGAACCATAGCTGAAAAATCAATTCATCTTACCACTGTTGATTACGAAACTATTGGTGAAAACCCAGAGACCCTTGGACGTACTCAGACTATGGTACAACAAATTGCTTTCTGGAAACATGCCTATCCAGAGCTTACTCTCAATGAGATTACCACCAAAATCGTCACTGCTAATGGAGTCGACACTGAACTGGTTGCAGCCACAGTGGCTAGTTTGATTGAAAAGGTTACGGAAGTGGGCATATCGGCTACTTCTATTCCTCAAGAATGGTCAAAGCTAATTGAAGAAGATGCTACTAGTTTGCCTGCTTTTGTTCAATCTACTGCGTTCACTGCTAATAAGCTCACAGCTTCTGTAGACCAAGATCAATTTGCTGGTCCCCTTGCGCTCACCCTAGAAGACGCTGCAAAGAAATTGGCTTTCAAAGAAGTTTATAACGTTCAATCGGAACTTCGACCGGATCTTCCTGTCAAGAACTTTGTTTCCAAGGTTCAAGTGAATGAGCGCGTTACTCCTGATGATTACGATAGACATATTTTCCATCTTGAGTTGGACATCACCGGTACCGGTTTGACATATGCTATTGGTGAGGCTCTAGGTGTCCATGCCCCGAACAGCACGGATCAAGTTAATGAATTTATAGAATGGTATGGATTGGACCCTAAAGCTCTTGTTTCAATTCCTGCAAGGGACGATGGCGAGGTTTTTGAGGAGACCAAAACAACGTTACAAGTGTTGAAGGACAATTTAGATCTGTTTGGCAAGCCACCCAAGAAATTCTTCGAGTCTCTTGCCGCTTATGCCAGCAATCCTAAAGAGAAGGCCCATCTTGAAACTCTATCTTCTGCCGAAGGAGCTGCTGAACTCAAGAAGCGTACTGAGGATGATTTTGATACCTATGTAGACATTCTTCAAGAATTCCAGTCTGCTCACCCTAGTATCGAGCAATTGATTGAGATTGTGTCTCCTCTTAAACGTCGTGAATATTCTATTGCCTCGTCACAGAAGGTTCACCCCAACGCCGTTCACTTGTTGATTGTTGTAGTTGACTGGGTCGATAGTAGAGGTCGTAAGAGATATGGCCAGTGCTCGAAATTTCTATCTGGCTTGGAGGCAGGGTCTGAAGTTGTTGTATCAGTTAAACCTTCGGTGATGAAGCTGCCACATGACACCACTGCACCTATAATCATGTCCGGTCTGGGAACAGGCCTTGCACCTTTCAAGGCGTTTTTGGAAGAAAAGGCATGGCAGAAGTCACAGGGTCATGAGATTGGTGATATATACCTGTTCTTAGGTTCGCGTCACCAGCGCCAGGAATACCTATATGGCGAGCTTTTTGAAGCTTACAAGAACGCTGGCATCCTTACCTATATTGGAGCAGCGTTTTCTCGAGATCAGCCACAGAAGATTTATATCCAGGACCGTATCAGAGAAGCAAAGGAAAAGCTTATTGATGCTTTTGTTGTCAAGGGTGGTTCTTTCTACTTGTGTGGACCTACTTGGCCTGTTCCCGACATTTCGGCTGCACTAGCAGATATTGTTGGAACAGAAGCCTCTTCTCGTGGTGAGACTATTGATGCTGCCCGAGAGATTGAGAGTCTGAAAGAGCAAGAACGATATATTTTAGAAGTATATTAGATAGAATAGACGTGAGTTACAGAAAGAATTACGTGGTCAACCGGCAAGCTCTGGCACCAGATTCCAGCAGGTTCACCAGTCTAAGTAGGTGAGAATTGAGATGACTGATATAACTACTGTTGAATACATTCCCAGCTCGCTGATGGCCTAGCGAAGCCCCTATTTGCTCACGCCAAGTTCAATGCAGGGTCCAGGTACAGGTCCAGTACAGGTCCAGCCACGCTTGTCACACCTTGCATACTCAAGATTAGACTCAAAGTTAAGCTATTATTAGAAGGTAAAGACTCGTCAGAGGCAATTACCGAGCAGTATCGCTTTCATTCTAACGAGACAGCTCAGTTGAGAATATCGAGTTCTCAGATAGCAGCAGAACTGCCCATTCAAGCTGCCGTCAATGAATTCTGCTGACTTGATTAGTGACCGCTGAGGCCCCGTTCTGGCTGTGGCTGTGGCTGTGCAGGCTAGGCTGGTGCACCGTTTCACCAATTCTCGGTGCTCGCGTGCCTGAAAAAATTCCACGCGTATAATTTAATTTTCTCGTTTGCTCCCAACCGCACCTACCGTGGGACCTAACAAAGCGGCCTGGACACGGATAATAAGCGCGTGAAGCTTGAAAAAGTTCAGAGTTTCAAGGCGTTGGAGCCAAGCCCCTGCCAGCCTGCCAGCTTATCTGTCAGTTTGGCGTGCGGCAGAATATACTGGCAGCGTAGGATTTTCCTGTGGCACTGGGGAAGGGGGCTCCCCAGCAGGAGAAATAATAATAGCCGTTCTAACGACTCAACCTGAACGTGGAATTTAAAGATCGCTACGATACGGGTGGTTAGCTTTCTACTCATCTTATTCGATTTCAGTCCAAAATCCACTTCTCTTTTTGTTGGAGCCATTGGTCACATAGAAAACTGGCTGTGAGCAAGTCGGGAGACACGTGTGTGAGAATCTTGTGTGCATTCAGGTTTTTTCAGGCACACTTTCCATATCATCCACAGTAGCTAAACCAGCTAGCGATCTGTTGATTTTCCAGTTATCTCGATCCACACATTGTGCCACTAAGACTTTAGACACTTAGAATCACAGAGCCCATCTTGTTGGTACGTACGAAGACCTGTTCTGGGGGGCCGTGGGGCATGCCTCCGGCGGCTGGGCGCTGCCCAGACCCGTAGCTCCACTTCGTGGAGTTGACTGAGTTCACATCGGCTGGCTCCCCCTAATCCCAGCACTCCGCGAAGCGGAGCTACGGGTCTGGGCAGAGCCCAGCCGCCGGAGGCAGAAGCCCTCAAACACCCACAGTCCACTAACCCACGTGTAGTACGCACAAACATGTCTGAAAGTAAAAGATCGACCCCCGTCCCCACTGGTACTGAGCCAGACAGCTTAACAGTGACCACAGATGTGGCCACGACGACACGAGCGACGACTCCCGTGTCAAATGGCCAATTACCCGCGGCCATTTACTGCTCGCTGTCTGCACAGGAAACCGCAGCGAGGCTCCATACTTCGCTGACAGTTGGTGTGGAATCTTCACAGGATGTGAATTATAGGAAGTCTATACACGGACTGAATGAGCTGAATGGCCAGGAGAAGGACTCACTGGTGATCCGGTTTTTACAACAGTTCTATGAGAATCCGCTGATATTGCTGTTGATTGGATCGGCGGTGATCAGTTTTCTCATGGGCAACATCGACGATGCCGTCAGTATCACAGTGGCCATTTTCATTGTTGTTACAGTCGGGTTTGTCCAAGAATATCGATCGGAGAAGTCTTTAGACGCCCTGAACAAATTAGTGCCTCCTTCTTGCCATCTCACAAGAGGTACTCACTCATCCACGGTGTTGGCATCCAATCTTGTCCCTGGCGATTTGGTCCATTTCTCGGTGGGCGATCGTATTCCGGCCGATATTCGAATTACAGAGGCGGCCGGACTGGGCATCGATGAGAGTAATCTCACTGGTGAACCCGACCCTGTTCATAAGGACGTGGTCGAGGTCAAGACAGAGTCTCCTTTGGGTACTATTGCAGTGTCGGAAAGAACATGTATCGCGTTTATGGGTACTCTGGTATGTGCTGGCAATGGAACTGGTATTGTCGTCGGTACTGGCCACAACACGGAGTTTGGCAGTGTGTTTGAAATGATGTCGGACATCGACAAGCCCAAAACACCTTTACAGATTTCAATGGATAAGCTCGGTAAAGAGCTGTCGTTGATGAGTTTTGTCGTCATTGGCATGATTTGTCTAATTGGAGTTGTACAGGGCCGTTCGTGGCTCGACATGTTTCAAATCGGAGTGTCGTTGGCGGTGGCAGCAATTCCTGAAGGTTTGCCCATTATCGTTACTGTGACATTGGCACTTGGCGTGCTTCGTATGGCCGAAGAAAAGGCCATTATGCGCAGGTTACCTAGTGTAGAGACGCTGGGTTCCGTCAATGTCATTTGCAGTGATAAGACGGGAACCTTGACAAAAAACAAAATGACCGTCACTAAACTGTGGACTGTAGATATGGGCTCAACGACTCCGAAATCCTGGTTGAGTGTGGATTCTCATAGTACCACCAATGAATTGTCACATCATCTTGCCGACTACCCTGCTTTGCCGGTCATGTTGCAGATTGGTAATTTCTGTAACAATACTAGAACTTCAGAAGAGACTGGCAAACATATTGGTAACCCGACCGACATGGCCCTGATTGATATACTCGATAAATTCGGGCTCGATGATATTCGCAATACTCGCACAAGAGTCCACGAAACGCCTTTTTCGTCTTCTCGCAAGTGGATGGCAGTATCTCTTCATAGCGGAGATGCTGCTAATTCCACTGTGTATGTGAAAGGTGCCGTTGAAAGGATTCTGCCCCTTTGTAAGAAATACCTTGATTCAAAGGGCAAACCCAATGGAACCATTGACGAAAAGGTCATTAAATCGATCAACGATATTGCGACTAACATGGCATTAGAAGGAGTTAGGATCCTGGCGTTTGCGTGTTCAAGCAAGCCAAGTCAAGACACTGAAAACCTTCAAGACCTAGTATTTGCTGGATTAATTGGCATGTATGATCCACCAAGACCAGGTGTGAATAACTCGATTAGTCGACTGATGCAGGGAGGCGTGAAAGTTATTATGATTACTGGTGATAGTGAGGCCACTGCGTCTACTATTGCCAAACAAATTGGTATGCCTCTTACTGGAGGCGATCGAGCTATCATGACTGGCGACACTTTAGAACGTCTATCAACCAAAGAACTATCGGATGCGATTTCTTATGTCACAGTCTTTGCTCGTACTTCGCCTGAAAACAAACTCAATATTGTCCGTGCTTTACAGGCTCGTGGAGATGTTGTTGCCATGACCGGCGACGGTGTAAACGATGCTCCTGCCTTGAAACTGGCTGACATTGGCATCAGTATGGGTGAAAGCGGAACCGACGTTGCCAAGGAAGCAGCGGATATGGTGTTAGTGGACGATGATTTTAATACCATTCTCAATGCCATTAAAGAAGGTAAGGCTATTTTCTCCAATATTCAGAATTTCCTAGCCTTTCAGTTGTCTACATCGGTTGCTGCCTTGTCTTTGGTGGTGCTATCAACGCTTTTCAAGCTGCCTAATCCTTTAAATGCCATGCAAATTCTCTGGATTAACATTCTCATGGATGGGCCTCCTGCTCAATCTTTGGGTGTCGAGCCTGTCGATCCAGTAGTTATGACTAAACCTCCTCGTTCTCGCAGCGATCATGTTCTCACGCCGTCTCTTGTTAAGCGCGTTTTCCAATCTGGTTTCATCATTGTGTTTGGTACGCTGTTTGTGTATATTCGGGAAATGAGTGATAATGTGGTCACTGCCAGGGATACGACCATGTCATTCACATGTTTTGTATTATTCGACATGTTCAATGCGCTTTCGTGCCGTTCCACCACCAAGTCTGTGTTTGAAATCGGTCTTTTCACTAACAAAATGTTCAATTTTGCGGTTGGATTCTCGCTTCTTGGTCAATTGGCAGTTATCTACGTGCCGTTTTTCCAAGCCATTTTTCAAACAGAAGCGTTGCATCTTTCAGACATTGCTCTTCTGATTGTTATTTCTAGTAGTGTCCTAATTGTCGACGAGATCCGCAAGTACTATGTTCGCAAGTACGAATGGATGTCGCGTTATTCCAACGCTGTATAGAACAAACATTCTTGAAATCTCGAAATTTATGTAGAAAGTTACTGGTAAGCATATAATATTAAATACATTGTACATTGATATTAATGATGACGATTGACAATAGATGCCACTTTGAGGGTCCCATTTATAATCGTAAGAACCTCTTATTGGAGTCATTCCACGGCGACCTGTTGCTCTTTCTCGTTTTCGTTCCCAACAATTACAGTTGATGCTGCCTTGCGAGCTCTATTCATAATCGCAAGACCCTCGTTGGAATCATCAATTCCTTCTACCAAGATCAGATCCACTCCTTTTTCATCCATTTTTCGAAAAGATGCAAAGAGATTTCTTGAAATGTCGGCACCTGCTGTGCCTAAGGAATCATCAAACACGGTGAGGGACTTGTTGGGCAAATGACGTAAGGTGTTGGCAAGGTCTACTTGGTTAAATTGCCTCGTAGTGAGCAGACCAACTGTTGAAGGATTTTTCTGTAAAACGTAGTCTATGAGCTGCTGTTCAGTACAGCCAATAAATAAAGTGAGAGGAGCTGATGGTGAATAATGTTTATATTTCATTCCTGGAGTACGAACAATTTCATCTGATTTCGCAGTGGCTCGGCCAATTATAACATTCTGCCAGCGCGGACCTCCAAACTGTTTGATCTGTTCAATCGACACACCACCTGGACGAAGCACCTTTGGCGGATCACTAAGGCCGTCCACGACCGTTGATTCAACTCCAATATCACACTCACCAGCATCAAGAATCAGTGGGATTCTGCCTTTTAGATCAGTGTAGACATGTTCAGCATGAGTTGGACTTGGCTTGGTCGAGGCATTGGCAGATGGAGCTGCCAGAGGTAAATCCGAAAGACTAATTAAAGCACGCGCTACAGGATCAGCAGGTAGTCTGACAGCAAATGTAGTCTGGCCATGAGTGCACACGGACGAAATATTCGTTGGATTCGGTACAGGAAGAATGATTGTCAGTGGGCCAGGCCAGAACTTATCGATGAGTGGTTTATAAATATCGGGAACTGCTGTACCTGAGGGGAGTAATCGTCTCTCCAACTGATCTATAGAAGATACGTGAATGATTAAAGGGTTATCAGCAGGTCGGTTTTTGGCAGCATAGATGGATTTCACTGATTCCGTATTTAGGGCCGAGGCCCCAAGACCATAGACGGTTTCAGTAGGGAATGCGACAGGATAGTGTGTGGATTGTAAGATTTTAACTGCTTCATTCAAGTTATCAAGTGTAGCTGATGGTGACGTTATAGTGGGTGCCTTGTTTATATCTTTGGCATCGAAGTTAATGCAATTTCGGTCTATAGGAAGGATCTTTGTATCCATATTGAGAGTTCTGGTTAATGATGATGTAGTACTTGCGCAACGAACTGAACGCCATGCAGTGGCGCGACTACTAATCTGTTTAAATATGAACGTTTTGAAAAGGAGTTATAATCACAGGCCGAGTAATGAGTAAGAAAGATCATGAAACTACTGGCTACTAGCTGACTGATACTGCTATCCGAGTGAGGTCGAGATCTGGATCCATTTTTCAGCACGGCTGAATTTTTTTTGCTTGACATCAGTCAGGGTCTTGTTGATATGCAGGGACTGATAATGGAGTCAAAGAAACCTAATGGAACTTGAACGAAGATAACAAAGGTTACGGGGACTAAGGGAGAGCTATGAACAAGGTGTACATAAAGCCGAGTCAAATAGGAGCCAATAAGAATCTCTCAGGTGTACCTACCCAAAACACATGGTCATGTGAACATACGTTTATTAACCTATTTCAACCTACATTTATCAACCTACATTTATCAACCTACATTTATGCAATCCTATATTCAACCAACTTGATAGTACCATTAAACCACCCACCTTCAATCACTCACACTCCATGCTTTCACGACTTATCTCATCCTTTCCGCGCACACGTATAGTTTAATCTAGACCGAGCTTGCTTGGTATCAGGCCCGGGGCTAGGGCCCATGTCAGATTGCTTAGTATGCGTGCTGCCGTTGATGATCCGATCGACGGAAAAAGTAGTGCCGGTGTAGACGTGCGCATGCGAACCTGCGAGAAAGCTGATGTTAGTTGCCGTATATAACATTAACTTCTTATAAACAGACACGGCCGCCGACTTTACCGAATTATTAATGTGGGTTGATTAAAGTGAATAAACGATAAGAAACAATAGGAACAAACACATTTGTGGAACCAAGAGAGAGAACATAGAGCTTGAATATTGGTTATTTGAGACTGTTTGGTTGATTTAGGCCTGACTCATTTTTCCGGGAGTTTTCCAGAATATTGATATCTCAGGTAATAACAGGTTGACGCAGGGCATATTGGGAGCGAGCGACCCCGGCATATCGGTTATTGGTTGATTTGACGTTTTTTTTTTGTTGTTTAATTTGGCTTTGTATTTTGAAGTGAACAGAAAAAAAAAAAAGTCATTTATTGTTATTTTTGCATTTGGATTCTTCCCCCAAGTTGGGACGTTCAATGACATTTGGTTGAAGCTGATCTCAGTGTTGTTCGTTGTTGTTATATGATGTCGGATATCCCAATCTTCACAGACAAAGCAAGATATTCTATTGCCGAACAGATCAACATTCTACGCCAAAGTACTAATAGTACTCCTCAAAGCCCTTTTATCATTGGTCATCTGAACCATTCCCATACGGAACCAGACGATTTCCTGCAGTTTTCTCAACGAGGTGCTTCAGTTCTTGTCAATTGTTCAGGAATCACTCTTCATAATCTGGCGGCTCGAAATGCCATCAATAGATTAGCAGTTCGGCCTTTACTGCTATGGGCATGCGAAGTAGATAAATCACAGCAGTACCTTGTAGGTGAAGAAGTCGAGGCGGCCGTTACCGGATCAGATGGTATCCTGTATCATTCTAGTGATTTGTTTAAGGATTACCTAGGTAAAAATGGTGGTGGTATTGATTCATATCCTTTGGCAGTGCGGAAGTTTAAAGATTGCCAAGCGGAAGGGCTGTCATCTATCGTCTTGGTCGACAGCTACCATCATCTATCAATATTGCTTACACTATCGGTTAAGCCAACTGCTATATTCACATTTGATGATAACGAACTAGCCAAATCTGCTGCGTCGGAATTCCATGATTCCATTCCTCATGTCCACTTACATACACTTACTCCAGATCATCCTTTTGATAGTGAATCCACGCAGGGTTGTTCGGCTGTATTTTTAGAGGACGTGCGTTTGTTACCCATGAAAGTGGGGCAGGTTTACAGCAATTACCTCACTCAAGTTCAAACAAACAACTCTGTGAAATCCACCTCGTCAGCTTCGGCTTCTGCGCCTTCGTTCGAAAGTCTCCCACTAGTCAAAGTATGTGGCATTAAAACTGTCGAGGCTGCACACAAAGCTTTAGAGTCTGGTGCTGATATGATTGGCATGATTTTGGTACCTGGACGAAGTCGAACAGTAGAAATCGCCGAGGCAAAAAGAATCTCAGACTATGTGCACAGTTTTTATCGCATATCATCACCGTTACCAACAGCATCAGTATCCCAGTTACCATCATCTCCTGCTGGCCCACCTCCACGAAGATCATCAGTAATCTCATCTACCGCTTCACTTTTCCAGAGGGCTACACATTTCAGTAACAAAGACAGTAGTAATAGGGACAATGGTTCATCATTGTCATTCTCATCAGCTCCCAGTTCACCGACATCCACTTCTTCGACTTCACTTTCCCATGGAGTGAGCCGTGGAAATCCCGTTGGACAAACTTCATTACCTCCTTGGCCATCGCTTTCTAATATACCATCGGGAGCCAGTATTTTTGAGGTCAATAGTCGGATTATTCGAGCTAAAACAAGCCGGCGACCGGCTATAGTGGGAGTATTCCAGAATCAACCACTCGAAACAATTCTCTCTCTACAGCAAGAACTCAATCTAGACTACGTCCAACTGCATGGTAACGAACCACTCGAATGGTGTAGAATAATTCCCACGCCTGTAATCAAGCGATTCACTCCTGGAACCGATGATTTTGAGAACTGTTCACTTGTAGGCTATCATTACATATCTCTTCTAGATGGAGAAGTTGGTGGAGAAGGTAAACTGGTCGACTGGTCGGCAACAAAATGCCAAGTGGCACTAGGTGCTAGGTTCATTCTCGCCGGTGGTCTTACTGAGAATAATGTAGTCAACGCTCTACAAACGCCAGGAGTTTTTGGTGTAGATGTCAGTGGAGGTGTTGAGACATCTGGAGTCAAAGACTTGACCAAAATAGAGCGCTTTGTAAAGGCTGCCAAATCCGTGAATTCCGTTTGTTAATATATGATTCTTAGTTTATTATATATCAAAGTACATATCATATTTCAATTAGTAGCAAAGTAGCTACGAAATATATAGGCAACTCACAACCCAGCAATGGACAATGCTAATACATATAACTGGGATGGACTGTCAATTCAGTATGAGAGAGTATGACATTGTCCCCTGGTTGTGAATTGCGGATACCAATTCGACCGCGGACTTCACTGAAAACTCAAGCACTGCGTTTTTAACGCCGAACATGTATATATAAACGGCCTACATCCTACCTTCTTGCAGATCAGTCAGCATACACAATGGCTGTCACTGAAATTGCTTTATTCGTGTGGAAAAAAGATGTGCCTTCTTCGGCTGTGTCAGAGTGAGTGTGTGATGGGTGGATGGATCCCTTCGGGAACTGGGCTCTGCCCAGACCCGTGGCTCGCTTCGCTCGGGGTTGGGCTAACGGTCGCAAATAGTATTGAGAAGAGGTTAGCAGGACTGCAAGAGGGCTGTTTGGACGAGTCTGGCAAGAGGTACATTACCAAGCTTCGCACGGGGGTCAATGTGATCCCGTCGCCAATTGACGGCGACACAGACTTTATTCTGGCAGCTGATTTCGAGACCAAAGACGCTTTGGATTACTACGTGAAGCGAGATCCTGTGCACCTCAAACTGGTAGCAGACGCCGACTCCGTAATTGAAAAGGTCACAACCACAGCTGTCGAGCATTAACACCCACCCTCACTTGCTTGCGAAGCAAGCCCAACGGGTCTGGGCAGCGCCCAGCCGCCGGAGGCAGCCCACCACACCCTACAAATAGATACATATACTAGTTTTTACAGCTGATACGAGCACCGCAACAAGTAAAGCGTCGACAGCACCTAGACTGAGGCGCCAGCAATGAAGAACCACTTGTCAATGGACGAGTCGATAGGAGCTGGAGCGAGGTTCTCTCCGGCAGGAACGACTTCGGCAGCTTCTACTTGGGCAGTGGACAGAGTGGTGTTGGTCAGATCAATGCCCTTAGGGTCGACCTTGCCAGCAATGAGCTTGTCCCAGGCCTCGGCACATTCACGAATGATGTCTTCGGCGTACTTTTTGTTTTTACATTCTCCCGAAAATGCAAACTGATTCTCGGGCTTTCCGTCAGGGATCTTGTAGATACGGAACCACTCGTTGGTTGCCCGGAGAAGACCGGGGAAGTTGCGTTCGACGTCTTCAATGTCGTTGACCTTCGAGGCATGAGGATCCTTGACATCGATGACAATGACTTTCCAGTCAGTCTCACCTTCATCGAGAAGGGCCATGACTCCGAGAACTTTGACTTGCTTGATCTGGCCCGTGTAGCCCACGGCCTCGCCAATTTCGCACACATCTAATGGATCATTGTCGCCAATGGCCTTTGTTTCAGGGTGTGTGTTATTGGGATCCTCCCAAGTCTGAGGAAACGCTCCATAGTTGTGGATATAACCGTGATGAGGGAAGCAGTTGCGCACAAAACGGAGCTTGCCCTTCTTAGTGTCCTGTACAATTGGGTTGAGAGGCAGTTCTTTCGAGATCTCCATCTTGGCATTAGTCCAACGAGGTACCTCGACAATCATATTAAGAATCGTCTTCTCGGCATTAGCATACAGAGGAATGTCGTGGAAAGCAGATACTGGCTTGCCATCCTTTTCAATGTACACCTTATGTTCCAAGGTGTAAGGAGCACCAACTTTACGAATGCCGTAGTTAGGTGAAGACATTGTGGAACCAGCTGTAATCGACGACGTTAAATGATTCTGTACCAATTGCAATCGTTCTGGAATAACCATAGATCGTGCAAGCAGCAGAGAGTGAGAAAATGATATGAAGAGTTTTGTTCTGCGTGACTGTGGCTTTACTCTCCCCTATTTATGTGTCTGATCCTCCTCCATTCTGCCGAACCAGTGCTGGCGCCTGGCCCGTTGGGAGAACTGCCCTCCTCCCTCTGCCTGGCAGGCTGCCTCCGATGTCGGCCTGCGGGCCTAACCCACTGGTGCCGGGCTCTGCCTCCGGCGGCTGGGCGCTGCCCAGACCCGTTGCTCCGCTTCGCGGAGTGCTGGGTGCTTGGGAGGCCCCAGAGCCAGCTCCCTCAGCTTCCCAGCTCCTGCCCTCCGCGAAGCGGAGCAACGGGTCTGGGCAGCGCCCAGCCGCCGGAGGCAGAGCCCGGGTGTCGCGAGCAAGAGGAGATTCGGTTTATTAGGAATACAAGGTACAGGGTCGTGGAGGGGTGCGGGAACCATTACAAAAAACAACAACAAATATAGAATGATGTGTAGAAATAATAATAAAATAATAATAAGAAGATTCGGGCCTAGCCAGGGCGCCGACTAGGAAAACATCGATAAAACAAGCACAAGAACATTAATAGCTGGGTGGATGGGCCCAGATGGGGACCTCTTTGATTTCGTTGGTGAACCCGAATTTACTCTTTTTCTTGGTGTCGTCAATGTCGAACCAGGTACCCTCGTCCGAGATGTTGACATCGCGCTCGCGCAGACTCTGGACCTGAGTGGCAGATAGGCCCCAGGGGTCTCGCGGGATCCATATCAAGGGGTTGGGCTCATTGGCACTAGGGTCGCGGTATGCCACTGACTCTTCCTCGTTCGAAAGTGGCACTGCAGGTTCATTGAATACGGGTGCTGTGAGCAGCTCACGCTGCAGAACATTTGGAGTAAGGAAGATATGTGGCTTGAAGTAACGGGCAATGGACCCTCCCGATGGAATCGGGCCAAACGATCGCTCATTCTGAGCAGACGACTCGATATCTTGAGAGTTGCTGACAATGGGCGCATTACTGGACTCACTGGTCAATGGGAACGACGAAGGAGCAGCATGGTTCTTTTCAAACGA
Source organism: Sugiyamaella neomexicana (assembly GCA_030555635.1). Taxonomy (NCBI): domain Eukaryota; kingdom Fungi; phylum Ascomycota; class Dipodascomycetes; order Dipodascales; family Trichomonascaceae; genus Sugiyamaella; species Sugiyamaella neomexicana. Next base: position 28,890 of record JANIWN010000044.1, on the reverse strand, counting down.
GCCATCGGGACTAGGAGGCGCGCTTGCTTCACCAGTGGTGGTTCTAAGCAAACTTTTAGCATCCATCTGAGGTTCAGGCTGTAAAAGACTTCTTGGCAACTGGAAAAGTAATGGCTCAAAGGCGTGTCCTAGAGACACATTGACAAACACAGTAAAGAGAAGGAAAATGACTTGCAGAACAAGTGGACCCCAGGATTTGGCAAGTACAAATAGACCCAAAAGACACACTTCGCCAATATAAAGACCGACAAAGGTTTGGAAAATGGCCCGACTGTAGTAAATACCACGGCCATCGGATGGGCTCTTAACAAACATAAGATTATGCAAGTAAGCCAAATAGATGAGGCCAAACGTGATGGCAGAAAAAACAAGCAGAATAGGAGAGATGACCGAGTAAGTGATGGTGATAACAGCCAAATTGGTGTACACGGGGAACACAGTGCCCCAGCCAAGACTACCAATCACATTATACCGAGACCACTTCTTACGAGGAGTACCGTCCAAAAGAGATCCGAGAACGTAGAAAAGCACCAATGCCACAATCTGCAACAACATACCACCACAGGCAGTGAAACCTTGTAGAAGGAAATAGGCAATGTAGAAGTTAGAAGCCTTGGGAAGATTAGTGGCTAGCAAGTTCATGGCAGATGAAGGATCTTTAATAATCTGGTCCACTACCGCAGCAGCACCCGAAGTAAGAGTAGTGACAAGGAACACCTGAACGACTTGAAATCCAAAGTAGGCATTCTGAGTATAATATTCAACTCTAGATTTAGACGGGTTACCTGCTAACTTGCCCATCAAACGAATGAACATTGGCAACAACATCATTAATACTGCCAATAAAATAGTAGGTAAAAGACCAGTCACTAAACCCATCAGAGAGGAAGGAAGATTATTAAGGAAATCAAGCCAGGGGAATTTCTCTTGTAAATTCTTGATATTGGAAATGAAACCCACAAACGCCACAGGAATAGACCAGAAAATGATAAGGGCAATAATAGCAGCAGTAGTGGCCAGCTCTCTTACAAGACGCTCCCACCATTTGATACGCAGATTACTCCAAATAACATCGTCAGGAGTAATGCCGATATGTCTTGGAGACATGTGAAGAGGTTGGTGATGAGACAATGTTTGGAACCCGACTTCCGCCTGTTCTTGAGTATGGAAAGTAACAAAGGCTGAGTTCAAACTCTTGGCTTCCGAATACTTTGCCTGCAGTTGTTCGACTTCGGAGTTGACTTCTTGTAGTTCTTCTGAATCATGATCAATGACATCGACCTTTTCACCGATTATTGGTTTGAGACGTCTAGTAGGACGCTTCTTGCGAGGAACATATAGATCGATATCTTCGCCTTCAATAGCGGGGCCTTTGCCTTTCTTTTCAGATTTAAGACGATTGGCAACCGCTTTCTTTAATAGTGAGACTTCAGCTCCTTCGATTCGGCTGGCCAATTTAGCACGCTTCTTGACTTGCTTGGCAACATCCTTGGTATCCTTGTTAACAAACACAAACTTGACTCCTTCGAAAAGAGAGGCTAGTTTACTAGCGCTCTTATACTCCTCAGGCAAAGTTGTCAACAAAATGGTACGTGAAGAGACCCGACTGGAATAAGCAGGAGACGTCAAAACAGACTGACGTACAGCAACGTAGTATTGCAATTCTCGGTAAAGAGAAAACAAAATGAATCCGAAAAAGATCCATGCCAGGAAAACGTGAGCATAATATCGGTTAGGATTATGAATATTAACAAACGAGAGAATATCGAAACCGCTATTGCTTTTCCCTTGAGGGGTGCCGCCACCAGTTGCGTTGACGGCCAGTAGAACAGGGAACAAAACAACAATACCAACAAGACAAATGACAAAGATCAGGCGCAAGTAACGTAAAAAGAAATAACCATCCAGACCAGCATCGCGAAGAATCTCAGAGTCGTGTCTTGATAACAGATCCTTAAGCCATGCGAAGATTCCTGAAGCCAAAGGCCTTGGTCTAGACCCAGCAGGTACAGTATTAACGACGGTACGTGGTTGATATACGTTCTTATGTTTGGGACGCAGAAACAGAAATGCTCCTACAAATACTATGAACACAGCCACATTGAACACAAGAGTAGTAACAATGGTCGAACTTGACGACGTACTACTACTGCTACTGCTGCCCATATTGAAAATTGAATCTAAAGAGTTAGCATTTGGAACCCCAGTTGGCAGAGATAACGACATGATAGGAAGAGTGTACAATGTACAATATCCACAGCACGATTCAAAACGGTTAAAGACGATAAAATTTATATCCAACTCGAGCTTGATAGTCACGAAGTCAATTGTAATCAGCGTCTCAGCCTCAATCTCACAATTAGGTTCGTGGGTTATTAAAGTTGGATAATCAAGTATAATCAATCTCACATACCTGGGCGCAAGTGACGAGTCGCCCTGACGACCCAGTTGATATTAAATAAAATTAGCGCTTAAGAAGGCAGTTATGCTCGTTTACGCCAAACTTTCGTATTGTTTATACTGATTGTTCATACCGCTCGTAGAATAATTATTCCATTTTGCTACTCCTTATCATTCCTCGTCGTATCTCTCAATCACCCTCATCTCTACTCACTTGTCTTACTCAGCTACGAAGAAAACAAAAATCTATTATACTCGGTGCATTAATATATAATTATGGATAATCCGATATTTATATATTAGACCGAAAAAAAAACCCGCGCCTTAGCTATCCCTCCCCCAAAAACGATCTCGCAGCATTTTTTTCTTGTTGTGAATCATCGCCGTCTCTGGCCTCTCTGCCACACTCGTCGGCTTTGGTATTTGTAGATCGACGGGTTAGCATTAGATTTGGCCAAAGCCTGCATTGTTCTCTGCGGTGCACGAGGCATAAGTTCCGAGGAACCCTTGCCCGGCCGACGATCACAAGCATTTAGCAAAAGCAAGTCAATCTAAAGATTTAGATAAGAGAAAGAGATGGGGGCGTTGAGGCTGACGAGATAGCGGGAGAAGGCGGCGATTTTTTATTCCACCAGGTCAGCAGGCAGGCTGGAACTGGTCCGAGAGAGAGAGGTGGTAGTGGTAGTTGATGTGAGCTGAAGCTCCAAGAGCTGAAGCTCCAAGAGCTGGAACACGCCGAGATAGAACATGCCGAACTGGAGCAAGCTGCTTCTGGGGTAGCAGAACAAAGCTACTACTCGATCGTTAAATGCCATGTCCAGGATGTTCTCACACTCGATATGTCAATGTCAACGTCAGTATGAATCGGTCTGAGATCATGTATCGCAAGCCATTTCCAACGATTGTAAGCTGCTCTGAACCTCGGACAATGCTGTCTCAGTCAACCCGCAATTGCAGATTTCTGCGTTTGGCATGCGGCCAGCTCCCGCCTTGGGCTACTCTGCTGTTGGTCTGCCATCATCGAGGCCGCCTTGACGGGCGGGTCTCAGATCGCACACACCTGCTGCCATGTCATGAGGTAATTCTGCAAATAAAATCATATCCCCCAGCAAGTCAAGCGGCACTGGCTACCCACTCGCCAATCTCTCAAATTCACTAACCTCTAGTTAAACCTACTCGCAGATTATCGATAATCATCTCGTCATACCATTTGAACATTAATCCAACCGCAATCATAACCGCCCTGGGCGCCTTTAGGTTTTTCGCCATGATTTTCAGGTTCAAAGACGATCCATATAGAACTGTGGGAATGAACGGCGGCAAGAACGCAGCCCAGCTGCAGCTTGTTCCATACAGATTCCTTACCCAGAAGAATGCCATGTATTAGCAGAGCAAGTCATCTAAAGTTCTCGCCCTCTCATCCTGTTCACAGGCAACGATCTGAGAGCAGTCTCATGAGACCATGTGCTTGAAGTGGATCGAGAGGTGGGCGTGGGCGTGCGTGGGGCATAGATTGCGGCCTCCGGCGGGTGGGCTCTGCCCAGACCCGTAGATCGAGCTTCGCTCGATTTAGGGGGAGAGGAGGTGGAGCGAGAGATGAGCAAGGAGCAATGAGCAAGGAGCAAGGGTCTAGAGCGGTGCAACCGATCGCCGGCAGGGTCGTGGGCGTGGGCGTGGGCGTGGGCGTGGGCGTGGGCGTGAAAAAAGGCACCGCCGACTTCGAACCATTGTCCTGGTCAAACAGGTTAGGCTACAGCGCCGGCGGCCTGCGATGCAAGATGGATTCGGGACTTCAGCGCATGAAGTACACCTCTAGCCAGGCTCTATGCAAGATCCAGGGGCAGTTCATAGCCTCGCTAGATAAACTCCAAAAGCGTGAGCCCCTGTTCCTGGTCAGCCTCGCGGCGTTAATTAACAGTTCTGTGCCGGCGCTCGACCTCACACTTTGTTCAAGTACTGTCCCGTGCCACTGGACATCCAGAGCCACTGGCGGCGCTCAACTCGTCAGCTCTCAACTCATTCCGCAAGCTACGCCAGTCGGTCCTTCTACCAACATATCACTCCAACAGCCTCCTCCCGCCCGCCCACACTCCCAGCCCTCCGCGAAGCGGAGCAACGGGTCTGGGCAGCGCCCAGCCGCCGGAGGCGTCCCCCAGTCGAACCCCAGTCGGACCCTTCTCAAGATTGTGGGTCCAGAGGCCCAGGGGCCCAGAGGCCCAGAAGGGATGCCGGGTTAGGGTGTATGTGGTGCGGATGTAGTGGAGAGATTTAGTGAAATGCATGGAAGAGGGTTGACGCGTTTTGAGTAGTCATTAGGGGAGATTAGATAGATAGATGAGCCACCGCGAAGCGAGCGACTGGAAAGATAGAGAATCATGAGCTTGGTAGACGAGACGATAGAGCTACTGAAAACGTGCTCACATGTTCCGGAGTGTGTGGTCAAGCAACTGTGCTATAAAGCACAGGAGTTGCTGATTGAAGAGGGCAATGTGCAACTGGTATATACTCCAGTGACAATATGTGGAGACATTCATGGGCAGTTCCATGATTTGCTGACGTTGTTCTCGATAGGCGGCGAGTGCCCGTCCACGAGCTATTTGTTTTTGGGAGATTTTGTTGATAGGGGGTTCTATTCCTTGGAATCGTTTCTACTTCTCCTATGTTTAAAGGTTCGATATCCCGACCGGATCACTCTTATCAGAGGTAACCACGAGTCAAGGCAAATCACATCGGCGTATGGGTTCTACGACGAATGTCTACGCAAATACGGCTCAGCGTCCGTGTGGCGACTGTGTTGTAATGTGTTTGACTATCTATCATTAAGTGCACTGGTAGGCGGGCCAGGCGGTGTATTCTGTGTTCATGGTGGCCTGTCACCTGCTATTCAGCATCTAAATGAGATCCGTCATATCGACCGTAAACAGGAGGTTCCACATGACGGGCCAATGTGTGACCTACTGTGGTCAGACCCTGACGACTCGCTCGATGTGGGCAATACTAATAATAATAACGACGATGACATTCATGAAGATGATATTTACGATAACGACATTAATGAAAACGGAAACTCCAAGCATGATAACGATGATAATGAGGCAGACGATACGGGATATAGAACCAGCACCAGTTCTTCATCGTCTTCAACAACTGGAGGAGCTGACTCTTCCGGCACCAGCACCAGCACCAGCAGTACGCCCACGACGACGACAACGGTCTCGAGTGAGGGTGACGACCTCTTATTTGATTCCACCTCAACTTCAAATGGAGTTTATGATCTATCAAAGTCGGCTGCTAACGGCTCCTCGGCCCTACTATCCATGGCAACGTCCTGGGGAGTGTCTCCTCGAGGAGCAGGCTATCTTTTTGGCCCGCTACCTGTGCACCAATTCAATCATATTAATAACACTTCGCTCATTGCAAGGGCCCACCAGCTTGTCCTGGAAGGATATAAAGAAATGTTCGATAACCAGCTCGTCACCGTGTGGTCTGCCCCCAACTACTGCTACCGCTGCGGAAATGTGGCTGCCATCCTTCACATTGACGACAACTATGAGCGCCACTATTCGGTTTTCCATGCCCAGAAAAACGACCAGGGCACTGGCCAGGTCGTGCCTACCAAGCGCCCGGTAGCAGAGTACTTTCTGTGAGTGGATTCCGGGCTCTGCCCGGACCCGTGGCTCGCTGCGCTCGTTGCTGGGACCGTAGAGTCGGAGACCCGCGTATAATATAAACTTAGAAGAGCATTTATTGGGTTATTATGAAGAGGTTGGAAATTGAGTTGGCTATGACCGGGATTGGTCCCTGCATCTCTCGCACATGCCAGTTAACGCCCCAATAGCCACGCCCTCCCCGCCTGCACCGCCGTGCTGAGCTCCGCACCCTAAACCACGATAACGTCGGAACGTGAAGTTATCCAACCGCAACCGCAGAATTTCCCCCCCCCCATATCTCGTTATCTCGTTATCTCCAATCGAAGTGGTTCGTTGGTTTCCAATCGCACAAGTTCACCTAAACACTTTATGGTACCGATCTGAAGATGAAAGTAAGTGTGTGTGTGGCTGTATAGATATATACGGTTGCTCGTAACCGCGTGGCTGACGACCCTTGGACCCCTACCAAAGCCCCAATGCCCACAGTAGGGAACCATGAAGAGTGGCATGTGTCGCGATCTTTTTAAGACCATGGCGTGTGGGGTCTTGTGAGACTGAGAGAATATGTGGTAATTGAATAATGGCATGAATAATTGATGAAAATGTTAGATCAAATGCCTCGGAGCTTGCTGTTTGGGTGCTGCCTTGCTCAATAATCTAACAATACAGTTCATTGACGACCGAGATCTCGAGGAGATTACCGCGTCGCTATCGTTCGATACGCCAGAATGCAAGATTATTGGTGGGGTAGATCTATATACTACGAAACCCGCTGGCTCAGATAAGAAGCTATATCGAGCCCTTGGCAAACAGCTGGACTCACATCATCAGGAAGCTCTCCTTTATGAACAACAGCAATTCCCTCTATCAACGTCCATGTCACCTCCTACTGTACAGGTGTTTTCCCCTCCAAATAGCTATTATCATAACAATAGCCATGCTGCTCATGAACATGTGTTTGATCCAAACTCTATAAAGAGTACAAGAAGGCGCAACAGCAAGGTATACCCTGGATCATTAGGAGCCACGAATTATAATGGTGGAACCAGAGATAATAATAACTCGACTCTTATTCTCTCAAGTACCACTACATCTCTTTCATCGTCTCCTTTTGGTCCCTTGGACCAGGCAGCATCCCGGAAAACATTTGCTTATTTGATTTCCGTTCTTAATGCGTCGGATCCTGACCGTGACTATTCTTCTCTCCAGCCCGAAGATTTCAAGCGCGAAAATAGCTCCACTGCAGTTGTCAATACCTTTAATAATATCTTGTTTGGCCAAGGGTTACCAGTACCACCTCGTCTTTGGGAGGTTCTTGATAAGAACATTGATCTCAAAGAATCCTCAATTTACAGCCATACACCACCAGAAGCGTTTCTGGCCGACGAGCCTGGAACCATGTGGTCTATGATGTGGTTTTTCTTCAACAAGCGTCGTAAGCGTGTGGCTTATGTTCATCTGAAGGCCGTTCGTCATTACTCAAGTCCTGTTCTTTCTGCTGTTGACAGCAGGAGGAGCCGGAAAACTGATAATCAGATGGACGCGTATGATGAAGATAAAGGCGAGTATGATTTGACTTACTCGTCTGACTCACAAATGTACGACGAAGTGGTAGGAGATTTGGAATTAGATTAATAGTGCATGGATCATGACAAGAAGCTGTACCTAATGATATATTTTTATATGGCATATTTTTGCAGGGCTTTTATACTTTAATGATGAATTAATGACCTTGACTCTTTTGCTGCTGCTGCTCTGGGATCCTGGAAGCGGGTGTTGCTTGTTTTGCCTCCGGCGGCTGGGCTCTGCCCAGACCCGTAGCTCGCTTCGCTCGATAATGTAAATAATACTGAGATGGAAGTGTGGGAAGATGCTGGACTGTCATCGGCTCAGGCCGAAAGTCAGGCTACAGTGCGGGTGGGCAGGTAGGAAGAAGGAGTTTCGTGACATAGTTGCATTAGACATTAGATTATATAGTAGAATGACAGTAAATTCATCCCTAGTTCTCATAAGTATACTTCATAAGACTTCTTCGAAGACTTCGTCGAAGGCTCGATTTCTGGGCACCCACAAACGAGTCAACCGCTACTTTAATCGCTCGGTTAACGTCATAGCCTGAAACGTATTCGCTGAGACGCATTTTGGCAAAACTCTCACTTAATCGTAACATGCTTTCCAAGTGACGAATGGTGATCGGGAATGAGCCTGTGTTCTGAGAGTGTTGACGGATTTCTGTATAGATACTGGCTATCTTCTCTTTATCCATGTTAGAGAGTTGAGGGTGGATCTTGGCTCGTGCATAGTGAATGTATTTGCGAAGTAGCTCCTGCGATAGAGTAGGCCCTGAGTTGGGCTGAAGTGACGCCACGAGATCATCGTCCTCTTCGTCAACTACTTCTTCTTCTGCCGCTCGCCCACTGGCTTCGTTGTTGTCTCCATCCTTGGCACTCCGTATAAGTGGGTGATTTTTGGTATGAGACGAAACAACAAACTTGGCTAGCATCTCGTCTACTTCGGGATCCACAGTGTCGCGCACAACGCATAATACGTCGAAACGCGACAAGATGGGCTCTGTTAGATCCACATTGGCAGAGAATGGGATCGTGGAATTGTATCTACCGCCATTAGGATTGGCAGCTGCAATGACAGCACATCGTGCTTGCAAAGATGTGACAATACCTGCCTTGGATATACTTATGGATTGCTGTTCCATGGCTTCGTGAATAGAGGTACGGTCTTGGTCATTCATCTTATCAAACTCATCGATCAGACAGGTACCTTTATCAGCAAGCACTAGCGCTCCTCCTTCCAGAGTCCATTCTCGCGTAATCGGGTCCTTACGCACCGATGCAGTTAAACCGACAGCCGATGCTCCTTGGCCAGTAGCGAACACTGCTCGATGAGCAGTCTTTTCAGCGTATTTTAGCAGCTGTGACTTGGCAGTACCTGGGTCACCGAGAAGAAGGACATTAATATCTCCTCTGATTGTATGCTTTTCTTGATGTTTAGCTACGCCCCCGAATAACGAACAGGCGATTGCGGTTTTAATATCTGTGTGACCGTAAATGGATGGCGCCACCGACCGAATAATTGTGTTAATAATATCCTTCGATCTTGATAGCGCTCTAATTTCTCTTTCTTCTTCTTCCGTGAGCGTGAAATCACCCGTTTTTCCAGCTTCACGTCTATGAACCAGGTTGGCCTCAATGACAGTAGCAAACACAGGAAACCCGTTCTTAGCATTCAATCCACCATCATAAGAGTTCTTATAAATACCTGTAATATCCACCTCTTCGCCAGGCTTGGCAGCATCAATTAGATCCCATAAGAGAATGATTTCCCGATGGCGAGGTAGTCTACCAGGAGGAACGGTGCCAGGAGACTCCTGAAGTGTGATCTTTTGGTAGTTTCGGTACACAGTCTTTTCGGAATTTAAAATAAACGGACCTCTCGATTGGCAGGCATGACAGAATGAGATGCTCACTTCTGCATTCGAATCTTGGTAATAGGGGCCTAATATCATACCACACTTGGGACAGTTGAATTTGACATATTTGAGCTGGGGGAAAACACCGGTTCTTCTTGTAACAACTCCAGTGACCCGCACCAAGGAATTGAGATGGTTTTCTCTTAAATCTCGCAATGTAAATGTCGTAGGAAGGCTTGATACTCTTACATGTACTTCAGCGTGGATTCGCGAGTATTCTGGGTAATGCAATTCAATTGCCTCCATTGCCACCACATCAAAGATTTTCAATATTTCCGTAGGTGCCACAGCTAGGAAATATGCTAAAGTTGCCTTGGACTCAACCAAATGTGTGTAGACGATCTCCAGGGATTCACTGTTGACTTCACCTAAAGTACGGATTCGATTACCGTACACTGAACGGCCATTTTCATCTGTATATTCTAACAAGAAATTCTTGAATTCCCTGGCAATACTTCTATGAACAGCTGGTTGAGAAACCCACTCAGCAATGGACTCGGCCTTTACATCTCCTAGACTCTCGAGAGAAAGAATCTCATTCATTGGGTCATCGTCATCAGAATTGTCCATTGCCAGATCTTCATCATACTGATTTCTTCGCCGACGTCGAGAAGGAGGCATGAGATCGTCGTATCCTTCGCCATCATCCAAGAACGCATCGGGTAGTCCTCGTTGATTACGAAGTTGCCTATCACGACGATTTAATTGTGCATCGACTTGCCTTCTTGCACTAATATCCAGATCATCATACACTTCATTATCATCGATGTTATCATCACCCAAGTCGTACTGATCTTTTTCTCTTGATTCCATATAATCACGCTCCATGTTATCACCAAACAAATCCTCACCAGCTTCTTCTTCGGCCATCTCGTCCAGATCGTCAATAATATCCTCTTGAACAAGTTCATCGTCATCCTCAAAAGCTGGAGGAGACGACGCTAGGTTGGCCAGTGGCAGGTTTGGCGACGATGGCGGTTCGGCCTGACTACCACTTATATCCTCTGAATTTCTTCTATCTCTTTTTCTGGATGATGACATTTTTTAATGTGAGATATAGTAGAAAAATCAGTAGACAGTCCAGTTGTGTGGAATTAGAAAAGAATAAATAGGATTCAGGAACGCGTTATATTTACAGATATGCGAGGTTCAATTACAGTTCCGTTTTAGGAAAAATGCGACGCGTAAGTTTATACGCGTGCAGGTGGTGTAAGTAAGCCGCCATGTGTAACCTAAGTACTCGTACTGGGCTTTGGAAGTTAATGATTTGCCGTAGGCACTGAGTATTGAGCTCTGACCCTGAGCTCTTGGCTGAGCTCTGAGTACGTAGCAGCACTGGGCTACGCCTAATACCTGTTTTCAAGAGTGGGAGCTTTAGACTATTTTATGTATAGTGGGTATAGTAATTTTTTTTGTATCTTCGCTATCAATTACTACATATTACTACATAACAATCTCGTGGAGCTCTTCGCTCCTCGAGATAATATCAGTGTATTTAGAGCATTTAGTGGGCCTTGGGATGCGGTTATAAAGTGCTCAGGGCCCTAGAGTCAGGGCTCAGTTGCGCGCATGTGTGCCCTAGCCTTTATCTTATCATGTCAGTTCAGGGTCCACTGACAAATTCAATGTTCACTAACAAGATAAGAATTACGTTGAATATACGCCATCTTTGATAATATGAAACGAATTTGATGATGGTGGAGAAAAGGCGAAAATATAATATGAAAGGCTCGATTAGGAAGGCCAGGAGACCGCTTAACCACAATTCAAGGTCCACTGATAAGATAAGAATTACGTCGAATATACGCCATCTTTGATAATATGAAACGAATTTGATGATGGTGGAGAAAAGGCAAAAATACAATATGAAATGTTCGATTAGGAATGCCAGGAGACCGCTTAAGCACAATTCAAGGTCCACTGTTAAGATAAGAATTACGTCGAGTATACGCCATCTTTGATAATACGAAACGAATTTGATGATGGTGGAGAAAAAGGCGAAAATACAACATGAAAGGTTCGATTAGGAAGGCCGTCAGGATTAGGAGACCTCTTCAGCACAATTCGTTGATCTATGCAGTTGGACCATACTAATCCTAAAGTTGGAGTTTTGGGGGCTGAATTATTTCGTATTTGGCCCTGGGAAATAGTGCGTATGCTAGGCTCTTCCCACCCAGAGAACCAACGGACCTGATGATCAAGAAATAATGGATCGGGTTCAGCATGCTGACGAAGTATTCTTGTAAATCTATCAGATATCTGGTTGGCCGTCACAACCGCTAATTGATGTTTTGACGCCAGTTTGCGGAGATTTCGTGACATTGATAACAGGCTTTTACTTCTTTGTAGTACCAGATGCCGTTCATATTCTGCCCGGAAATGAGCCGCTATGCTATCAATTATTATGATTCCGATATTAAGTCTTTGAACGGCAATTGGTATCTGGAACTTGATTAGGCGCTCCAGTTCTTCTTGATCTCGGCAAGTATAACAATGTACATTATCGGTAGAAATGTGAGACACTGCTGAGCCATGTGTCTGTTTGATGTGGCCAATCATGTCAACCAACCGTCTTGTTTCGAAGCCGGCTTCGGTCGAAATATACAGGGCGGATTTCCCAAGACCGCCCATAGCTGTGGATAATTGAACAGTAACACAAAGTTGAGTTAACAAGTTTGATTTTCCTGTGCCGCTCTCGCCCGCTATTTCTGTAATATGGCCAAGGGCAATCCCACCACCAAGACGTTTATCGAAGTCGACATCGCCCGTAGTCAGCATGGGATACGTACACGATTCATTTTGATTCTTTTTAATTGTGTCGCCAACGTTTATTACCTTAAGTCCATCTAGGGCCTCAGCAAAAAAGATTTCTAGAAATCGATTAATCTCATTAATACTCCTGCTACACTTTTGAGCTATCTCTTTTGGCTCATAAACAACCAGATCGGTCGTGGTAATACCACTTTTCTCAAAGGCTACTATGAGATTTGCAAAGTCTTCATTATTTGATAACGAGCATAAAGGATATGATTCGTATAAATCCATGTTAGAGAAAAAAGATCATGGGCATGGTTCTTATACGAAGAGCGAAAAACAACAGATCGTCAATCGCCAATTTATTTCCAGAGGTGCCCTAACCTTGATAAGCGTCTCGCGTTTTATTAATGATAGAGACAGAGACGAGACGAGACAAGATCAGTTAATTTCCAACAACCAAAAAAAAAATGTCTGAAGAACAGAAATCAACAGGTCTGGAAGATGATGCAACAGAAGATGGTGGTTCAATTACTGCTTTGGATTATATCCAGAGCCAGATGAAATTGTAGGCTTTGTCAGTTTGAAATGCATCAGAGGCTGTTACTAACTAAAAGATAGAGAGCAGGATGCTCGTGAATTAATGCCATATGATCCAAATCACTGTACCCATCATGATGGGCCTTTGAGGCAACAGGTATTTGCATGCTTGACTTGTAGTTCCAAGAATAAGGACCAGGAGAATGGTATCTGTTATTCATGTAGCATACAGTGTCATTCTAATCATGAATTGGTAGAACTGTTTACTCGAAGAGGGTTTGCCTGTGATTGTGGTACTACTAAAATGGCTTCTTTTGGGGCCTGTAATTTAAGAAAGAATTTCGACGCTTTAGACACTCCAGAAGATACTAATAGGTATGGACACAACTTTCGTGGTCGTTTCTGTTCTTGTGATGAACTGTACGATGCTTCAAAGGAGCAAGGCATTATGTTTCAATGCTTATTAGGAGATACTTGTAACGAAGACTGGTTTCATGAAGAGTGCATTTTAGGGATTGAAAGAGGTACGAGTGGAAAGGCAATTGATAAGGCGGAGAATGCAATCAAGGACGAGGAGAGTAAAGGAAGGGGAATGCCTTCTGCAAAGTATCCACAGGGTGTAAATATGTATGATACGCTAGAACCAGCGGAGTCCCCCAGCATTAAAGCTCCAGAAGAAGTCAAAGAGGAAGAAGCTCAAGAAGCCGTAAGAGGTGAAGGAGAAGTTGAAAGTGGAGAGGGCGAAGAATCCGATGAGGAGGATGATACTATCGAAGGATTACCTCGGCAGGCTGAGATTGGGGCCTTTATTTGTTGGAAATGCGTTGAAAAGTATCCTGTTTTGGCAGAATGGGCATCCCAGTGGCCTGAAGTAGCTCATGAGCCAATAGTTCGTGGCTCATTAAAGTCCTTGGAAGAACGACGGGAGTTAATTAAATCCCAGGACCAATCAACATCAGAACCCGACAACAGTCTCGAGCAATCGAGTACAACAGGCGGTACATCGAACAAGCGTAAAGCATACGCTCCTGACACAGAGAGCTTTAAGCGAATGAAAAAAGATGCTCCCAATGCACAAGTTTCTATTTTCCTTAAACCAGGATTCTATGAACACATTAGAGGTAGTAAAGATGCCAAAGTGCTTTCTCTTACGGAAAAGTTTCCGTTTCTAGTACAAGAAGAGGATGTATACGAACCACCACAAGATGACGACGCCAACTCATCGCTGTTAGACGCTGGAGCACGGGCTTTGAATTCCATTCCACGAGATCAAGCTATCAATGGAATGCAGGCTTACTCTATGATCCGGGAGCGTCTAAGCATGTTTCTAAGGCCGTTTGCAGAGCAGGGGAAAGTGGTCACAAAAAACGATGTCACGCATTTTTTTGACGAAGTTCGGAACGAAAAGTAATTGTATCTACACATATATATATATATATATATTAGATAGCACTAACGACAGACTTGATGACAAGATAATCGTCGAGACCATATTTTGAACCTTCACGGCCGAATCCAGATTGCTTAACACCGCCAAAAGGAAGAGCAGCTTCAGTTATAAGACCAGTGTTGACGCCAATCATACCTACTTCAAGGGCTTCAGAGATGCGGTGGACACGCGAGTTATTACTAGTGTAGATATATGCGGCCAGACCTGCTTCAACTCCATTGGCCAATTCAATGACTTGGCTATCCGAAGAGAATTTAGATAACGCAGCCAGAGGGCCAAATGTCTCTTCTTTAGTGACGTCCATAGATGGGTCGACATTTATGAGTACTGTTGGAGCATAGAAATTGTCGCCCAAGTCTTTTGCAGGCTTACCACCGACAATTGCTTTAGCATTCTTGCTAAGAGCATCTTGGACGTGTCTATCGACTTTTTTAACTGCATTTTCATTGATCAGAGGACCATGAGTAGTACCAGAGTCAAGGCCATGGCCAACCTTGAAAGCATTAACCTTAGCAGCAAGCTTTTCGGCAAATTGGTCATAGACCTTTTCATGAACGTAGAAACGATTAGCACAGATACAGGTTTGGCCTGATCCACGGAATTTACTAGCCACAGCTCCTTCTACAGCAGCATCGATGTCAGCGTCGTCAAATACAATGAATGGAGCATTACCTCCTAACTCAAATGAGACCTTTTTGAGAGTCGAAGCAGACTGCTTCATGAGAATTCTACCGACGTTTGTAGATCCAGTGAAGGTAACTTTACTAACAAGTGGGTTCTCGCATAGTTGACTGCCCACTTCCTGGACGTGAGTATGGGTGGTCAAAACATTAATAACACCGTTTGGAACGCCGGCCTCCTGTGCTAGGTATGCTAATGCCAGAGCGGAAAAAGGAGTTTCAGCAGCTGGCTTAATAACTGTTGTACAGCCAGTAGCCAGAGCAGCGCCAACTTTTCTGGAAATCATAGAAGCCGGGAAATTCCAAGGAGTAATAATACCACATACACCAACAGGCTGTTTGATAGTGTGAATGCGATTATTGGGGTTCTGAGATGGTATCGTATCACCATAAATTCGAGGAGCCTCTTCAGAAAACCATTCGAAATTGGTCACACAAGACATGATTTCTCCCTTTGCTTCGGCAAATGGTTTGCCATTCTCCCAAGTAAGAATTTTAGCCAAATCCTCAGAGTTGTCATTCAAAAGATTGGCCCATTTCCGTAAAAGATTGGATCTTTCTCTGTTGCTGGTCTGTTTAAACGTCTTAAACGCATCTTTAGCAGCAATGATTGCTTCAGCATAATCTTGGGCAGAGTGATCTGGAACTGATCCAATTTCTAGGTTGGTAGCTGGATCAAGAACTTTGAAAGTTTCTCCACTTGGTGCAGAGATCCACTTGCCATTGATAAGTGATTTGTCTCGAAGCAAGTTTGGATTCTTGAGAATGGGTCTTCCAGTAGAGCTCATTGTACGAATAAAGATTCTCGAGCGGAGTAGCATTTTTTTTTTTTGGATATAACTGATTTTGCCTTTATATATGATTCAGGCACTGTCCGACGTTTTATGGAGTTGCCGAGTTTATAGGATTTCTGCGTGCGGTCTGCCCGTCAACATCAATCGGACCGTCCTCGCTTACAGCTGCGCATGTCAGACAGCATGAGCGTCTAAATCTAATGAAAATATCGATTCCCAAACGTGGGGAGAATGGCCACTTAGCCGCAGCAATCCAACTTTAGCCGCCTACCATATTGGCTGTGAGCATCCATCCATTGACCAGAGATGCTTAGCGTACAATGGATAAAATAGCCACTATTCTTTGACTTGAACAAGGCCAGTTAAATAGAGAAGATCTTTCGGTTTGGTAGTCAAGTGTTGATTCAATTCAAATACACTTCGAATAAGTGTGAAACACCCATAATGCTCATAGTAGGGCTGAATCGACGGCAATCAAACCCTAATATCGGATAAAGCTGCCTGGTTCACGGATCGTGGATCGTGTACGTGTACGTGTAGAGAGAGAGCTCTTTGATCTCGTACTTTATTTCGCAATGTCTAGCTCCACTTGGTTTGACAAGATCAAACTTGATTTCAAGGATGTCGCTGTTGTTGATGACAAGGTCAACACTACGCAGTTTCTCGAGGCCGCCGAATCACTGGTGACTTTGTTTGGTTAGTAGAGATGGTGGTAGTGGTGGTGGTATTGGTCGTTTTTTAACACAATATTAGACTTGTTTGGTAGTCCAGCCTTTGCAGTTGTTCAAAATGACATGACTGGAAACATCAAAGTGAGTAGTACGATTGAACAAGTTTTTTTCCTCGAGCAGGATCTAACTAATGGTTTAGAAAATTAGAGCTAGACAACTTGCAAATCCTGCTGCCGCCGAGACTCTTCAAGAGATTGTTCTTGGAGAAGTGACTGAGAAAACCAAGAATGCCACTCAGGGATTATTGTGGTTAACAAGAGGTCTTCGTTTCACGGCTGACGCAGTTCGAAGAAGTGTTGATAATCCTAGTGAAGAATTGGCCAAGTCTTTTACTGAGGCCTATAATCAGACACTATCGAAATATCATACTATGTTTATTCGTCCTGTTTTCAAGCTTGCTATGAAGGCTTGTCCTTATCGTAAGGATTTTTATGAGAAATTGGGTACTCCTTTGGATCGAGTGTTGGTGCAATTAAAAGAATGGCTTTCTGCCTTGGAGAAGATTGTTGTCATTATCGAGAACTTTCTTACCAGTGGTAATTATGCTAAAGGGTTGTAATTGCTAGATTAGTACATTTTTGACATACAACTCTTGTTATATAATAAACACGTTAAATGATATAGCCACTACCCACCATCACACATGCAGGGCCTAGCACCTCACGAGCAAAAAGTGACTGTTATAATGTAGTTGGACCCGATTACGGGGGGTCCAAAAATACCCGTTCCTGAGGCTCTGTCTATAAAATATGGCTCTTTCTGATCAGCGTGTCGAGCGGTTTCTGAAAATGCTATTTTTATTGCACATTTCGCATGTCATGAGCCACTTTTGGGGTTCGAGAGTTTGGGCACGTGACTGGCAGAGCCCAGGGCTCATTTCAAGACCCTGAGCTTCGTGGGCGCTCGCCCAGAGGACCCTGTCAGTCGCCTGTCAGCTCAGACCCGTACGCGTATAGCGGGTGACGGTAGATGTGATAGCATTTGCTTTGCTTGAATAAATGCTCGAGCTGGTTCTCCCACTTACTACTGCCTATTCACTGTCTCCAAATGTCCCTTACCATCTAACTCTAAACACATCTTAACGTGTCATAACCAACTTGTTTACTACTAGGCCCTAAACAGAATCCAGTATCTGTTGAACTAAGTCAACGGAAGATATCCTTTCGTCTTTACAGTTGCTCGCTCGCAGTCGCAGACGATCAACAGGAACAGAATGCATCATGCATGCATCATGCTAGGACTCTGCATGTTTATATGCCCTGCAGCCAGTTACTAGCGCTACTCTATTTAATTATAACAATTATTATTTAAGTACAATTCTCAATTGCCACCTGGACCTGTCTTTTTGGCACTAATAAAAATTTACTGGACGATTGCTAAAAACATACTTATGAAGCATATCTAACTATCATATGTAGTATCTTCTTTGGCTTCTGTGGTATCGACTTCACTCTCTTTTATATTTCCGGCTTGCGCAATATTTCGTTTAAAATATAGTGAGCCACCAAAGAAAACGACTGTAATAACTGAAAACAATAAAAAACTGAAATGTTTGGCACGAGCTAAGAGCATCGGACCTAATACTGCTAATATGAAATTACTGAACCAGCCTATGCATATAGATACTCCGACTCCAGTTGAACTGATAGAATCGGGCATGACTTCTGATACGTAGACCATTGAAGCGCCCGAGATTGCAATGCCAAACGTGACCACAAATGCAAAGCATAGCCCAAGGGCTGCAACCCCTGGCTTTTTACCAACAATCCACGTCAATTCCATGCTGTCATTTTCATCACCACTAGCATCATGTCCCGAAAGCATTACCCCAAAAATACAAAGGTGAATTACCGACACTGCCAAGCATCCGCATCTCAACAATATTACCCGATCTACCTTATTAATCATCAACGTTGACATTATAGTGACAACAAAATTCGTGCAGTATATAGCTAGCGATATAATTGAAGCATCGCGAGCATTCAACCCAACCACTGACAATCGTTAGTATCAACAATAAATACCTCAAGTGTTAGACTTACTCTTACAAATACTAGACATATAATACACTAAACAGTTAGTTTTACCAGAGTTGGTTGTTTCTAATTCCACTCACTCAATATATTAATGCCACTTAGTTGCACAAAAACTTGAACTGCAATTCCACACAACAAGCTACTTCTAAATTCTGACCAGAGTGTTTTTATATCATTTATAACACTGGGATGTCTGTGTGGGTGGTCCTTGTCCTGGCTATTTTCTAACAAGCACTGTTTTCTGTTAACTGTCTTCTCTACATCTTTTGGAGATGGGCTCATGAGAATTGCTAGGAAAATCGATAACCCAGTCGGTGAGGCCGCTATCAACCAGCAATGGTTGAAAGGTACTTTTTCTGAATAGACAGTTGCTGCTATCAAAGAAGTCAGGAGTATTCCAAATGGAATAGTGCTTTGAACGGTAGTCAGAACATGACGAGAGTATTCTTGAGAAAACACTTCTCGCACAAAAAGCGGGAGTACACCAGATATCATGCCTAATGAAATACCTTTAAACAGTCTTCCTACAATGTACTGGCTATAACCTATTAGTAGTGAGGATATGAGATCTGTTTCACGTTAGCCAGAGCACTATTCGCATGCTTTATTTCTATCTTACATCCTAAAGTCCATCCAATGGTTCCTACTAGTAGTAGTCTCTTTTTTGAAACCGCTCCAGAAACGAAAATACTAATAGCTGACCCGACTAGAAGATATTAGTCAATTTGTTTTTTCATGTTAGTCTGGAGGCAACATACCACAGGCAAAGAGTGGAAAACTGGCCGTCATGACCCCCTGCTCTAACAGGTTTGGTCTATTATAAGCATTGTCAAAAGCCGGCATGCCAGAAAATACAGCCACCTGAACCGTTTCTATACCCAACATTATCCCATATAATAATACGTTTATCCAAGTAATTATTTGTCTGACGGTTAGCCTGCCCATTTGATCATTGTCTTTATTTTCATACGACATTGCAAAAAGTAAATAGACACTGGCAATCTGTTGTGTCTGTGGTTTGTGTTTCTCAAAGATACATTTGCTATTATACTTTTCATCTTCAAATACATATTTCGGCTAAAGATTATGGACTACCATGAACGGCATCTCTTGAGACCCTGCATATCGTCCCTGCATGATGCAGCAGGGAACTACCTGCATTTCACTTGTACTTTTCAAACCCACTTTTGGCTGAACTTAAAAGTAAGAGACAACATGTTGGGCGAATTAGAGCATCATTGGTGACAGTTGTGTGATGAGGAGTAATAGTAAGTCAGTCATCAGGCTTGTAGATATGAACATCGGCCAAATAAGCAGCACCTGTACCCGCAGTTGTACCCGCAGCTGCACCACCAGGGAGTCACAACAAACACACCCCGATTATTGAAGCAAGTACTCTGCAATTGCAATGATTTATTCAAGTTAATTGAAAGATAAAATAGAATAAAAGCAAGAAATGTTGTAAAAAAAAGATAAACGAGCTCAACATGCCTGGCACGGCTGACAGCTATAACCACCTCGTTCGTTCATCGTAGCGTACGTGTAATTGTCTACCAACCAAGCAGTAGTCAAGGCAAGAGTCGGCAAGAGTCGAGAGGTAGAAAACAGCAAAATGCACACTTCGTTCCAGAGATTGCAGAATATTTCGGGCTTCTTCAGTACTGCTATAGGCATCCTGGCTGTGGCCATTAGTATTAGCAGTGTTTTGCAGCTCTATCTCACTGGCTCGCTTGATTTAGCATCGTCAGTCTCATCTGTTAAACCGTAAGTCTTTCACTTGTATTCTGATCATCTGTTGGTACGTGAAACTAACTTTATTAGACAAGCAGTTGCTAAATATACTCGGAGATTCGGATCTGTGGACGGCCAGGTAAAGCACAATTACAGACTGAACTTTGACTTATCCGCTGATTTATCACCATTATTCAACTGGAATACAAAACAGGTTTTTGTATATCTCACTGCCGAATATGACGGGAAAAGACCTGATATCAATAACAGAGTGACGTTTTGGGACTCGATCATTACGTCCAAAGAGGACGCGGTTCTGGACCTACATAATGTCAAGAGTTCTTATACAGTGTATGATGTTAGTCGTAGTGTGGAATCCAAAAATGCCACCCTACGTCTAGAGTGGAATATCCAACCACGTGTGGGAGTTCTTTTATATGGTAATACGGTTGCGTCGCGAGAAAACTCATTTGTATTTCCAGCGTTGACATAAAATAAATATAGTCGATTCATAAAATATCTATATATACAGATTATGATTTTTCTTATTTACAAGTCTATCATGAGTTGCTCATACCACATATATTACATGGTTTCTATTTTGCTAGTCGCTTTTTCTCGCCAACTAAACAATTTCATCAATTTAGGATACCGTTCATTAACAAGCCGAAAGGCTTTGATTCGCGAACACTTGTTTTCATATGCGGTGATAGCAATAAGTTGATCAAATCGTCGTACTAAGGTATGGTAGGTACTGTTGGATAGATTATACTTTTTATGCTTGACGCTGTCAAGAGGTGACTTGATGTCCAGTCCTTTAGCACGAAGTTTAGCTACAGTTGTTGGCGCAAGATACTCCTCGGTGATTTCAAAAGCTTTTGTCACGTACTGATCATCTGTTAATAGTCCTTTAACAAGTGTATTCATGTTTTGACTGGCTATACCAAGTCCTTCCTCTCGAGCCCAGTTAACGAAATCCAGCATTTCCGACAATTGTCCAAAGTTCTGAAGCTGATCCAGTTTACTGTTAATTGCTTTCCAGAATACTCCTCGGTATCTTTTTGGGAGCATTTTCTTATATGTCGCTGGTTCTTGTTCTTGTCCATCTATCTTAACTGGCACATAAGTTCTTCGAACTTGATCAATAAATACATCCCAGGTCTTCTCAACCAGTGACCAATATCCCGCATGACCATATAGCTCCAAAAGAAAAGCTGATACTTTGTACTGCTCTTTTGGATCATATCCATCTTCAGCATATGGCTTGACAAATGTAAGCGCTGCTTCATAATTGCGAGCCTTCATAAACTCTCTGGCCACCTTTTTCACCATACTAAAAGGGTTTACATTTCTAGGTAATTGTTTAGACTCCAAATCTATAGTGTCGGTAGTGTTAAGGAAACCCTGCAAAAACCCTGCGGCCTGTTGGCGAACGCCAGCATCAGGATTGGCGATTTTCAGACGGAGATACTTTTCTTGAGTCTTGAATGTTGGGATAACATTTGCGTTTTTGATATCCTTGTAAAGTGCCTCGGCCTTATCCAGTTTCCGCTGAACGATATAGGCCTCCATAAGAATCGAGTAATGATAAGGTGTTGGATTGACATGATATCTGGAAGCAATATCCTTGAAGATGGCTTCGACCTGCTCAAAATCCTTTATGTTAAGGTAGAATGTCATCAGTGATGATAACCATTTACTATCGGCGGTGATTGAATACTTTTCCATATCATCCACTAGACTTTCCACACTCTTCTTGTGTTTGGACGCCAATCGACTGTATCCAACCAATAAACTAGTCAAGGTATCGATTCCAGGTACGCATTGCCGTTGATCCTTCATAGTCTGGTAAAGATTCTCTGCCTTTTGAATCAGATTACATTCCATATAGCATGCGATTAGCGCGTTAAACATGACAGAATCCGGTTTAATACCGTATGATAATGCCCAGTCAAATATGGCTTCTCCTGTTTCAGCATCTCTTCTTTCAGTACAAGTGGATATTAAAGTAGTCACAGCGTATTTTGTAATTGGAATATTTAGCTGACCCATCTCACCTATTAAACGTAGAGCCTTTCTAACGTCATGCGAATCCCTATAACTGCGCAATAAAATGTTGTAAGATCTTGGATTGGGTCTTAGACCAAAGTTACGGATCTGGTTGAAATAATACTCTACTCCAACCGTTTCACCTAAGGCCAGCCTACTGTACATAAGTCCATGAAGAATCTCGATGCTTGGACTAAGAGATCGCTCCAACAAACTATTAAAAAGAGTATCAACAATGTCCACTTTACCGAGTTGTGAAAGCGCCTGGATCACAATGCCGTAATGGTGGACATTCGGTAAGTACGGATGATGGAAAAGTGATTCAAACACCGTCTGGAGTCTATCCCAATCTTTCATTTTAGCTAGACAAAGAAGAACAATATCGAACTGCCAGGGCTTCTGGAAAGATACATGTGAATCATACAAGTCAAGAGCCTGCTGGTAATGCTGAGCATGATACAGACCAGTCATTACACGGTGTAGATCAATTGGAGACGCCAAGTTGGCCGATAGCTTTAAATTCCATAATTCAATTATGGTTTGAGAATTGGTGTTCTCGGGTTGACCAAATAAGTCCATACAAGTGGTTATTAGTGTCGATGCAAAGTAGGGGCTTTCATAGAGGTAGGATTTAAGAATGCCAACAACAGATGATAATGGATAATGCAGAAGAATTTTTCGAAGAATAGCTCTCTCAGGGTAGTATCTGCCTGATAATAGTTCTAGAGTGCCTTCATATTTTAAAACTGTAGATGCAAAGATGCTTAAAAATGATGGTGGAAGAGAAGGGGACATGCAGGAATGGATTGAGCTATCAAAAATATCCAGAAACTCATCCCTTGATAAATAATTAGTTGCTTCTTCGAGACATAAGCCTACTATATCGAATTCACCACTAAAGGCCAGCAGAGAAATGTGAAATTTGTAATCGGCCGCTCTCTTGGAATTAGGAAGAACGTGGAATAGCGATATAAGTTCTTCGAGGAGAGCGTCGTTTCTACGTTCCTGAAGGGATTGCATAAAATGACTATACACTTGTTGTTTGAGTTGTAATAATCGATGTTGAGATGCCTCGTCGGCTGACATGACATAACGCTTCCACAGTTTGACTAGTCGAAGATCGTCTGCAGGTTGGCGACCATCTACCAAATCGATAATCTCGTTTACCAGGTTGCTGTTATCTCTTGCCTTGGAATAATCTGATGAATCGCTTATACCGGAATTCCAAGACGACAGCATTCTTCTCTGGTGGACCATTCTCTTGACTTCCTGGCTTATACCTCTCGTTTTATTGCCCCTGAAACCCAACATGTGTCTCATTCGAGATAGCTTCCTCGTCGCAGTCGGCCCGCTGCTCTGACACCAATCATTATTCCAAAAAAGAGACGCAGAAAAAACATATTGGCTCCAGCAGCTAGAAAAGCAGATCTGAGAGTACGATTGAAGTGACCAATATAAAGCTTCGGACCGCCGAAAGGTACCGGTAGAAGAGGACCGTAGTGCACCTGACCAAGCCATATCAGACGGCCCTCAGTTGTGACTTTTTAGGTATTTGGTCCTGCTGTATCTTGTACTAATTTGATCACCGATTGTAGGGTCTCTGTATATATATCATGACCAGGATAATCATAAAAGAAAGTAATGATGTGATTAATCAATTGGACTAATAAAAATGTGGTAGGAAATGACAAATACAGATGAGATCAATTCGAATATCAACTCAAATATGGTACGAGCAGTAATGTCCAAAATGAAATTTCAAGCTGTTGATTTCAGAAAGGCTGAAAGCGTTTACCCTAACCGCGGATTAAATTTGAAAACAGTGATGTCGAATGTCGATCGTTGAAAATGTTGAAAGATAAATCACAGATTCTACCAGCAGTAGAGTGATTGTAATAACAAATTACGAATAATGGTATTTAATAAGTCGACCAGAGGGGATAGTCATGGTGGACGTGGATCTCGAGGTGGGTTTGGTGGCCGTACTGGTCACCAAGCTGGACACCAAAGCCATCTGAATAGACACCAACAGAAGAGTAAGTACTTGGCTGGCCGTTATTGTCTGTCTTTTGAATACTAACAATCTTTTAGCAAAGGAGATTCAAAAGTCTCTTATTCATAGAGCACGTCTTAGAAAGGCATATTTCAAACTTTTAGACAAGGAAGAAGGAGTCAAGTCACATCCAAAGGACGATGATTCACAGGATAATGATGAGAACAATGAAGATGGTAATGATGAGGGAACACCGGATAATGAACATAATGACCGTTCTCATCCCGATCGTAAACAGTTTACTAGGCCCAGGCCAACGACGTTTGCTGAACGAGCACAGCTGGTTAAACAACGCAAACAGCAGAAGCAAGAAGAGAGAAAGCAATCGATAATAAAACAGCAATATGAACGACAACAAAAGGAACAGCAGAGACTCAAACATAATAAGCAAATGTCCAAATTCACCAAACGTGGCCAGCCTGTTATGGGACCGCGAATCAATAGACTACTGGACAAGATCAAAGAGACAAATCTTTAAAGGGCTCGTTATTTATTATCGTCAATTAGCGTATTACTATTTATATAATTTACTTGTTGCATTTTTTTTTAATTGCCCGTTGTTAATGGTGTTCCTGACAGGAGATCTCGTACCCATGGGTCGTCACTATATTTTGCCAAAATATAATCGCCGTCAATGACGTTACTACTATGACAATTAGGATCCGTTCTCCATAATGCTCCTGGGTATATAGGAACGCCATGTCCGCCAATCTCCTCGTCGTCCTCATCATCTTCCTCCAGTGATAATAGCTCTTTTCTAGTCTGCTCTATTTCTCTAAGTCTTTCTCTAATCTCCAGCATTTCTGCTTTGTTCAACATTTTAAAAGCATAAACAGAGCCTCCGAATCCGCTGGCTAAGATTCTTGTTTTTGGTGGCGTTTCCATTACGGTTCCATTATCATCCACCATCATAGACACGTCTCCACCATCGTTACTATATTCTGCCTCGCCTTCAAAATCTGTTGAACATATAGGCATGAATTCTCCAGGCCCTATTCGAGATACCATTGATTCTAGGCATATGCTGAAAATCTTTTGAAGCTTTGTGGTGCCAGATGATACGAGTTTCAGTCCTACGAAATTCATTCCTTTGTCTGATACAAGTATGAAATTGTCTTTTACACAGTATTGGGCCAATGATGCTCTCCGAACCGCATCACTATTAGTTATCGATAAAGTGGCTCTTGGCTGATCCTCATTCGACAGCTTCAGTACAGAGACGGAGTTTTTCATCGTAAGAGCGTAAATGAGATCATTAACAGTAGTGATGCGAATAATTGGACTATCCAATTGGATTCTCGCATGTGTAAACATTTTAAATGACTTGAGATCGCTATGAGCCTGTAGCTTTTTTATCGATATCTGCGACGATTCTGCGTAAATGATTGATCTAAAAATGGGTTCTGGTTAGTTTTACATGCACAGTCGAACGACTTGAAAACTTACAAAGTTTTTAACTGTGATATTGCATAAACAGGCCCGTCGGTTGTCCAAGAATGCTGTACTGTCGCTTTAATACCACTACCGCTCCTTAAAATCCGTAAAATCCGGATTCTTCCTTCAGACGACCCTTGGATACCGGATCCAAGAACCAGAAACTTGTATAGATTATTGTCGATTTCTAGACTCCACTCACAAAAACTGTATATAACCTCATTTGCCTGAAAAATAGTTTTAGAGCTAGAATGACTGAATCGCCAATTCACTTCCGTCATTCTTTTGGGATCCACAAATCGCAAGACAGATTGTGGGTCATCCGAGGACGATGGTGACATAATGACTGCAAACGCTCTAATGTGATCAATGTAGAGCATTCTTTTCGGAGTAGCTCCCAGGAGAGTCCGTTTAGGAATGGTAGTTGCAAACACATCCAAAACTAGAATGACCAGACGGTAGTTCATTATGACCGCCACAAACTGGTGCTCACCATCATCAACATCACTGAAAAACTGGCAAACACTTCGGATATCAGAGTCTTTATCCATGTCAACTACTACACGCTGAGGAAGATCAGACATAGTTTCGCTATCAAAGCAAGACAGCTTGCCATTGCTGAGAATGATTGCTTTGGAAGAGTATGATCTGGTTCTTATACCCCTTTTGTTTTCGAGCGCCATGAATTGAATCGGTAATTGCCCCAACTTTCGTCGGTGATTGACATGAAAGCTGGATAAAGCTCTGTCCCATCTACAATGCAAGTAAGCACCATTTCGTAACCCAATGATGCAAGTTTGTGATCTGTCATTTTGAAAGTAAATATCATTTGGAACTTCTTCCTCACTTTTGAACAAGTCAGAAACCGTCGACAGTAATCTAAAGTCCTGGAGTTCTTTGTTTATATAGTAGATTAAAATTTGTGGTGCATAGGTACCAATAAATAGATTGATGTCTTCGTAGTTGGTTTTGATAAAAGCCACAAACGAGATG
Source organism: Sugiyamaella neomexicana (assembly GCA_030555635.1). Taxonomy (NCBI): domain Eukaryota; kingdom Fungi; phylum Ascomycota; class Dipodascomycetes; order Dipodascales; family Trichomonascaceae; genus Sugiyamaella; species Sugiyamaella neomexicana. Next base: position 2,108 of record JANIWN010000044.1, on the reverse strand, counting down.
GGCGCGGAAACAGTAAAGGATTCAGCGAACTCTTCGATCCAGCCTTGATTGTCTTCTTTAGTGCGTGGGTCATGAAGGGTGTATAGTGATACTTTATTGATATGAGTCGCTTCATCATAGTACGCCACAGCCAGCAGATTATCCGATATTGATACACAATTGATATTGGGTAAGTCGAATCTCATGGAGAAACCCAGTAGATCCGAAAGGATAACTTGTGAACTTGTTATCTGGACGGCTAGTTTGGATTCAGGCAAGAAGGAAACTGCCTTTGTTTCAGCATTACATTCAATCCCACTATCTTCAGGAACCTCAGATAATTGCGGGAAATCATCCTCATTTGAACTTTCAACCAAGTATAAAGTTGTTTTCCATGGTAAGGACACTATTAAATATGAATCCAGGCCATCATATGACTTTAATGAGAAAAGTTTTGGGGCTTCTTTCATGGATGGACCCTGCAAGAATATCGAAGCACGGAAGCCATGGCGAAACTGAGTTATAGCACCAGTATTTCTCAACCCAGTACATGCAAATAACTCTAAAGAATCGCCTCTAGTGCTAGAATGAATATTTAAAGCTTTGAAATCGGAAATGGGAGCCCAGTTATCGAACATATAAACTTCCTGAAGATTAGCGTTGTCATTGTCACTGTCATTGTCATCTACAGGCGCACTTGGAGTGAACACAACAGACCCACCAGCACATAAATCACCTCCATAGGTTATTAGCAAATGGTCAGAATCGGCTATAGTAAAACTATCCGGGGCAGATATTCCAAGTTCATCATCATAAGGCTGTAAGACAAAGGAAGATCCTAAATCACGATCTGGCCATTGCACTAGGGACGTCAGCTCGAATGACAGCTTTTTAGATACCTTGACTTGGAAAAGATGGCCTTTTTGCGTTGTAAAGTAGAACAGACTTTTATCATGATCGTAAGGAGATTGATGAACTGCTAAAGGATAGTCAGGTAACTTGGTACTTGTCAATACAGTATGGCTTGACATTAGATCTAGAAATGTCACCAGCAAAAGCTGATCACTTGTAACCAAAACGATTGCAGATGAGTCTTCAATGATCACTGGAACCATATATAGAGGGATCTGCTCAACATAATCCAGTGATAGTGTATATGTGCCACACAGACCAGTATCATGGATATACTCGCGCTGGCCATATGGTACTTTGTACATGTTCAATTTCAGCTTTCTAGACACCGCATACAGAACTACTACAAAGACATCATCGCTTGGTTTTGAATCGTCTTGTGATGAACCACCAACAACCTTGGGAGATGCAGTAGTTGACGTAGACGATGCTAATAGGAATGCCATGTTTAACACCACTCCATTTCCAATTGATATGGTATGACGACTCTGAATACCGTTACGAGAGTCTATCAAGCCTGTAATGTCGTTATTATTATTGTTGTTCTCTGAAGAACCGAATGCCATTATACGGACCCGTTTATGAGCGTCCGATATCGCAAAGAAGCGTCCATGTGATTCCACAGCAATTCGAGTTCCTAGATCATCAGCTCCCGTATAGGATTGTCCAATCTTATAGGACGTAACGACTAATGGAGTTTCGCCATTTGGAAATATGCGAACCACCAGTAGCCATCCGGACTTTAACGTCAATAGTAAAAGATCCTCTATTGGGGTTGATTTCAGTACGTCCACAGCCAAGATATTGGCTGGCAGAGGTATGGGTCTAGAATTGTTGACAATCAAAGTAGATTCCTAGAAATTTTGTTAGAGCCTACCATCGAAGAAAGCATATATAATGCAGTAAAAATACACATACCTTGACGATTACCACACATAATTCTCCAGTAGATCCACGAAGAAGTACAATCTTTTCAATAACTGAAGAGTGTATCAGTGTTTGCTTGAGAACACCCCAAGCAGCTGATTCTAAATCAATATCGAGCTCGTCATTTTCCATTTTATTACAAGATAGGATAATATAAATATTGATTTAATATACGCGAAGCGTACGGTTATTACTGTTGAAATCAGGCAATAAATCAGCTGAGGATTTCTCTGATATTAGGGTTGACTACCCACTCACCTCACAACAAACATAAAAGGACAGATTCCCAC